>JAMKCH010007807.1:0-60247 GCA_023653785.1 Ophioderma brevispina | reverse complement strand
ATATTCAAGTGACTTTTATGAGCTAAACCTGTAATTCCAACAAAATTTGTGATACGCTAAAACAAATTCAGTGCACTTTAGCAATTATGACTCAAAAATGATTAATCATAAATACTCAATTCCATGATTTCTTATAATACTCGACATATACAAATAATAAAAGCTCAAAATTGCCAAAAATACGTTTAACTTAATTTAACTGATTAATGTTTACAACATAATAACACAAACGTAGGAATATAAAGTTATGACAACAAGACAATTCGTAAAACTAACAAGGACACAAGCAACTCACTTTTCATTAAAAAATAACTTTACATCAAGTATATGTTTGACCAATGTGATAATCATTTGTTATACTTTATTAATATATATGAGTACAATCCTAACAATCGTAATGATTAACTTCACATTCTGAGTAAATCAGGCAAATTATTTCAAATAATAATGCAAATCGTTTGACTGTATATAAAATGATTTTGTAATTTTGATTAATAAAAATGATTGCAATTTACTCATATTAATTTCAATTAGTTAAGTAAACAGAACTAGAGAAAAATAATTATTTTGTATAATATATTTTAAATTACAACAATCAATATAATGATGTTGGATTTTATGATGGTAATTTTTCCAATACTTCATTTTATAACTTAAGTACAAACAGAAAGGTTGGATTAACATTTTGAGTAGGTGAAGCGATATACTTTCTGTGATATTATCACAAATAGTTTGACTGCCCAACTAAATCAAATAATGTCGTAACAACGAAAGACTCATCGGATGCTAAATGAGTTAAACACTGTTCTTTTTCATCATTTATCGTTTGAGTAAAGTCAACTTAAAAATATTATATTCTTTGTTTATTTTGATTTTTAATTTATAATGTATATATTTTTATTCATAGTGTTTATTTTGTTTTTAATTATGTAATTGTATATGTATTTATTATTTAGTTTTTATTTTACCTATTTAGTCATCTTTAATTTGTTTATTTCAAATTTTTATTGTAACAAATTTATTTAAAAACCTGCCCCAAAATGGCCCGAGTAAAAGTAGTAACTGTCGCTACGCGACCGATAAATATAACAACTTAATGATTAATGATCAGACTTACTTGATAATTTCTTTGTACTGTGTGTAAATGAGTACAGAAGGTAGTAAATTTTGAGTAAATCAGTAAACTTATGAGTAATACTGATTCAAACACTTTGAGCTATATCAATGATAAACTCTTTTTTTTTCAATTTGAAAAACAAGGCCCGGCTTGACAAGGGTTTTCTCTCTGAAAAAACAAATATTAGGCCTAGTCAATAATCGTAGTTTTTCCATATACTTAGTTTATTACAATCAGTCAATTATATTTTTTTCGATATACTATTACTAAGTTCTTCAATTATCACATGAGAAACTTCACTTTCGAATTACTAGGCAATTGGTTTGGCATATTTGTATGCTTTGTATACAATACTATATTACTAGTATTTTTTAGTTACGGCCTCATGTGATATGGCACCCAACCATAGGTACACTCCGTATTGAGTATAGAACAAACAGGGGATAGCGAATTTATCATTTAATACACATGGATATTGAAGTGGTAAGCTTAAAGTAGATCTAAAATTTGGAATAGCACAGCCAGAGTTAGATCATGTCATGGCCAAGCATTTTCGGCTTTCCAAATAAATTAAAGAGACATGAGGAGATTTCCAGAGAGAAGTGCCCTCAATTGTTTTCGAACCCATGACAGGTTTTTTGCATATTTGGAATGCTTACCAATGTATTATATCACACCTGGAATGAATAGGCCAAATACGCCGTCTTTATGTAATGAGGTGATGATTTAGTAATTTCTATCGTGCACGACAGAAATTCAAAGCATGGTTTCCTATAGCGGCCTAGGGACGATTAGGATTCCATGCCAGTTAAAAACAATGTTTGCGGTTTTCTTCGTGCTTGTTTATCCAATAAACCTTCGAAACGTCCTCCGTAGGTGGTCTACAACCGATCAAATGCAATTTGAGAGAAATTTGTATCCTAAAAAATCTCCTCCTGTCACTTTAAAAACAAGTTATCGGTAGGCCTAGTACTAAACAGCCTCACCAGGGCCCCTGGCCAGGTCTAGGCCTATCTCTAGTATCTATGGAGGCCTACAAAGTACAAATCAACAACAACATATTAAACTAAGTCATTGTAGACCAGCTTTCTTAGCTGGGGCTAATACCCAACAAGGCAATCCTAGACTAGGCTGTTAGGCCTATTTTTATGTTCACACATCGAGGCAGTAGTTGAATTCTGCAGAGTATGCCCGACCACACCACTGCACTGTAGACTGCGAAACATTTAACTCACCTTTTTGAAATACTTCCTGGCAGTAGTTACCACTTCTCTAAAACACAGGGGAATTTGAAAATTTATTTTTACATGAAGAACATTGGAATAAATTACTCTATCAATGTGTTTTGCATTGCAGCATCACACCACAGACTTCTATGCATCACACACAACATAGGGCCATACTGGATTGTGCTTCAGAGGGGGCTGGCAGAGCAGTCTCTTCCACAGATGCACAAGATACACGCATAGATTTTAATGTATGTAAAGAGGATTTAATACTTAGTGCAATCATCACGCAATACGGGAATATATTACGTGGTTAGCAATTCCTGTCACGCAATTACGTACGCAATACGGATACATTAATTAGCCCGTTAACCAATGAGATTCAAGTATTCATGTCTACTAAATGATAAAGATTGTTATTGTGGCATACGATATTACGCTTACTCTACTACTACTGACAATAATCTCAATAATAATGATGGTTAACATTAATATTATTATTACTATTAAACCTTATACAAATATTGAATGCCTGAGAGTGTGATAGTCAAATTTGACTTTTCCATTTCACGAGGCGAAGCCGAGTGGAATGGAACAGTCAAAATTTGACCGAATGATATAGTTTTACTATTGCACGAACATATGCAGTCACTATTTGTTTTATATCATGATAAAACCTGTTTTATTTCAAGCCATGTGATAGTAAAAACTATAATCACATGGCTCAAATCACTGCAATCATGATATTAAGGGGAATGATTCCGTCACAGCAGTTATAGCTTCAATGGCGGCGATGGATAACGCATGGTATTTGTATTCAGGAAGTCATGGGTTCGAATCTTGTTGGTAAAAAATATGAACAGCTTTTACATCTCTGTTGTGTAATGCAGTATGTGTAAATTTAATGAAAAAGGGTAAAAAGACAGCACTAATGTACAATTTAGGACCACAAAATGGAATCCTTAAGTTGATTCCCCAAACTGAGCTCTTTAGGCTTCAAAGACGACCGAACAGACGAATAAGGTTTTCATTCGAGAACCCCATCGCTGTCACCTTCGGAGCCTAGATTTATCCGTTTAGATAAACACTCCTTGCAGTGGCGTCCGCAGCGGGTGGGGATGGGGGGGCAGGGGGCGCAAGCCCCCCAAACGAAACCCTTGCCAACCCCCCGCCACCCCCAAAATGAACTGACCTTTTGTACAGTTTCTATGAGAAGACCCCAATTAAGCCCCCTCAAAAATCCTTGCACCCCTTTTGCCCCCCCCCCCCCCCATTTGCAAGTCCCTGTTACGCACTGACTCCTGGTATCTCTCCCCTCTGTGAAGGTGACTTAGTAGGGAAACTTCACCTTATGCAGTATCTCTTTGTCTAGATTAGTGTGTTCTGATGTCTGAGCTTTTGGACCAGACTTGGCGTTTAAAACCTGGGTTTGTGAGTGCTCAACCATTCCACTTCCTCAGAGCATATTGCTGGAGTTTCTTGTATCTCTCGATCTGAATGCTTTTGATTTTCTGCTGAGCCAGATGAAATAGCTCGCTTGAGTCTGACTGCAATGTGGCTGCTTAGCTCATGGGAAAACTTAAACCCTGGTATACTCCAATACTACTGCTCAGATCTACCACTTTGCAGGCCAAAACTACTGGCCAAGAATTCTCTTTGAGCTCAGCTATTTATAATTTCTCCGCGCCCAACGTCATCAAATAGCGAAGTCCATTTCATACTACTTCACTGCCTGAAATATGGTGAAAACCATATCTGACTCAACGCTGCAGCAACACAGTTCAAATTGCATTGCGCTGCTGCTCTGTTGTGTCAGAGACGGTTTCCATCCATTTTCACTGGACTGCAAGCGCAAAAGTGTAAAGTCTAAGACCAAGGTCTAAAATATTTTGTTGCAGGCACTGAGTTTATAATATATTGTAAGCAGAAGATGACGGATAGCTTTCCTCTTGTTACTTCCATGCGATTCGGGCTTGCGTGTCACCTTACAATGGATTGTATTAATTGTGGATGAAATAAATTACATTTATTCAACTAATCATAAACACAAATTTGTAGTTTTTTTCGGCCTCTTCGCGGGGACGAAAGATATTGATAGAAGTAAAAAAAACTTGTCTCCTCTCTCGATAATCGACCGTGTTAATTTTCCAGTTGCTAAATTGGGATCGGACATGTTGCATTGGTGATTGGTGTCATACCACAGAATCAACGAAGACAAATCCTCGATATCTACAATCTAGTGTCAAACATGAAGAACCAAGGCAGTGACAAGGTGAAAGACCAGTGTGCTACTTCTGGACATGCAGAGGGGAAAAATCTCTCATGATAACACAATGATCGAGGTTATTAATACAGATATAAGCTGAATAATAATAATCATTGGTCGATTTCTGTTTTGAGAACGCAATCAAGAAGGGAATTTTTTTGCCAATCTCTAGAAAAGTCATATGGAAGGTGCCATGCAAAACCGCAAGTTTCTTACCAAGCAAATATCATTCGAATTTCAGAAAGCCTTAGATTCCAATGACAGTAAGATCGGTTTTGTTATAATGAAACGCTAGAGTACCCCACAAACCGATGGTAAATAGTTGAGTTTTTATACATAAACATGGATATTAACGCCATTATTTATCTCATGAGTACATTTGAGTGCTCTCCTGAGGTTCGTAAATAGTAAGTACCGCTAGAAGTTATTTAAAAGTTTTCTGACGTTTAGATGATGTAACTCAAAAAAGAGCGTGTTTCGCAGGAGCCGCTGACTACGCTGACTTGAAGAGAGTTTAAAAGCGTTTGATACTCAAGTGTTGAAGGGTAAGGTTCAATTTTCCTAATCATTGTTAACTTCTTGGATAAGGAAACCAAGTGTCTATTTGGCATCAGCAAGGGAGGGGACAAAGAAACCCTGTCAAATGACAAATATCTATGATTTTAATGACGACAAGCCCAAACAACAGTAAATATGGTGAAATCCTACACTGATGCAGCAAAACAAGTTGGAAAGACGAAGGTAATGACACCGTCTTTGCAGCTGCCTGCAAAGACGGTGCTACGAAGTAATCAAGAGGGTGGAAGATCTCCGATACCTTGGTTACATGATGTTGAAATCAATACTTGTGTAAAACTCTGACTGCTATTAATATTTGCTCTGGGTCTAGTGCCGGTTACAGGATAGCAAACAGGCTCTTCCTGCATTGGAATCATTTAATGCTGTCTGGAAATGGTGAATGTGTTCCCGATTTCTGACTCCTTCATGGCAGAGCCTTGTATGGGCTTAGATCTGAAATATGATGAGGTACCTTCAGATTTCAAAGTCAACATAGTACTTCTCAATCTGCCCTACAACTGATGTGAAATATGCCTTCACTGACAATGGCAGTTAAATACGATTTCCTTGTCTTTCAAAGTAGCTCTCCCAGTGTTTACCCATGTCCAATATACCCCACCTTACGGATTTGCCAAAAGATTCTGTACCATGCCTATGACTGTGATAGTCTGCCGATTTCTCCGTAACAATTTTCACGTTCATTCAATCCACAATCCGTTTGAAGCTTCACGCGGTTGGAATATTTTACACAGAAAAAAAACTTCGACAGCTAAGGGACATAACAACGGCACCATAATGCAATGGACACACAGCAATCAGTTCGCTATGTCCGATGACGTAAGGAGATGGCATAACATTATGGAGATGGCACAAGGATAGAAGAACAAATAGTTTGACGCAATCGTCCAGTGGCGGCACCCACAACACCAAACCATTTACGTGTCGTCTTGGCACACAGCGACGCCCAGTGTTGAATCTTGGGCACCTTGGCAAATCTCACCGCGAGGGGAGTTATCAAACCACGTCATAAACGGCTGAGCTTGGGAAACTCCACGTACACACAGTGTCAGATAGCGTTGATTCGGATTTTTTGTACATTGCGGTACACTGGAGATTGCCCAAAATACTTGGCCTATCGTAACGATTTACGCACCAATATATTCCTAACTAAATTGTCTAGTTAGCTGACTAGTTTATAATATAGGTGTATTTTTGGAAAAAGACAAAAAACGTGAAAAATACGATCCATACAAGCAATTTTCGTACCTACAGCCTGGCTCAATCTCGATTGCTGCTGTCAGTCATGCCACACGCCAAGCTTACAAAAAATAGTGAGCGGGTCTTTTTGTCAGGAACCCGTTTCTAACACCAGATCGACCACCTGATTCGTTGATTTCGCGATATCCAAGGTACCGCGAAACCGTTTTTTCTATTCCTTGTTCAAGCTAATCGCAGAGCCTTTAAACACATCGTTTGACTGCTAGGGAGTCCCATGACGTAGCGCATGTCTAAGAAATAGCCGGCCAATTAGCGATGCGGATACGCAATAGGTGGCGCTGGTCACACAGTAGAGCTGCTAGGGAGCGTAAATGTGTGACACCATTGAACCAGGACTGTCACCAATTGCTGAGTCACAGTCAATTCTTAGTTGTTTGTTCCTGGTTTGTCCCCGTCAATCCATTTCAAGATCTTTTACAACTGATATACTTTGTTGTCTGGTAGTTTCTATGTGTGTTTTTGGTTGAAGTGTTTGGCTCTTTAATCCCCTCTATTCCACGATCTTCTACCTTGATAAAGTTTTTCTGTTGTAGTAGTTGGTAGTCTGTGAAAATATGTTTTTTAGCCTCGTAAGTCCATTTACTCGCCCTTCCTGTTCAGTACCTTGAATTGAATATCCGTGTCCTTTACTGACTGAGTGGATAATAGGAGTCGCACTAATGCAATGTGAGCTATGTTAGGTTTATTTTGTTTTGTTTTTCTACATCTCTATTTTTATTATTGTTTCCTCTGGAGGTATCCTCTTGAAGATAGCCTCCATAGCTGCTGTAAATAGATTTGATGATATGACACCTCACTGTCTTGTTCCCCTTTCTACATCAACGGTCTATTTCTTTATCTAGATGTTGCACTTGTAATAGTGTAGATGTTGTCCAGAGCATAAACATATCTCCCGATATAGTCCAATTTCTCTCAATGATTTGAAAAAGATCCTGATGTTCCACGGAATCAAGTGCTTTTTCATTGTCTTTTATCCTTTATCCAATGGCATATGTTCATCTTGTATCCATTCTTTTATTGGTTCATTTAGTAATGAAATGATCCTTGTCAGAAATCTCAACCTGGAGTCCGTTCCGAATCTCAGTAGTAAATCTACGTACATACTATGTCATGACATGAGTGGACCCATTTTCCAAAGCACTGTTGCAAACTGGTATGAAAAGGTATAGTAGTTACACGTAGGATTACGCCACGGGTTTTGGGGAACAGGCCCCGTTCTCTTGGTTGCGTTGTCTCATCCATGTCATCCAACTCAGTCTGCATCCTGTTTAGGAAAGAGCCAAAAAATGTTGGTGTTGTCCAAATGGAAATTAAAAGCACAGAATAATTTGACCGGGAATTTTGAAATATATGTAACGAAAAGTAACAAATAACTTATATGAAAAACCACGTACCGGTACTTTGGTTTTGAATTATTCGTTAACAGGTTACAGGTAAAGGGATGGCTTCAAAAATTAAAACACTGGTTGCCTTCAGTGTCGCTGTTCTTCCCGCTGTGATATTACCGCTTCAAGTAGTCTGCAGGAATAAAGCTCATGCACAATTACTAGGTTAGCTTATTCAGTAAGACGACATGAAACGGGTTTGTAAAAAATCACAGCGTAAATATATGATAGACACAGCTTCAAAACACATCACTGGTGGTGCCGAGTTATGACGATCTATAATAAATTTGCCCGCGCTGTTACGCCGCTCGCTGTTTATTTTAAGTGTCCTACGGAAAGAAAGCTATGCACACTTCTTCTTGCGTAGGTATGAGGCAGCAGCTAAATATGTTGTAGACGGTGGTGCCAGCTCACTGTTGATTGGTAGGGGTTTAAGAAGTCTATGTACACCGGTGGGCGAAAGTAGGGCACTCATTGAGAATGTGATCCGCAGTCTGTGATGGAGAACCACATTGGCAAGCTGGGGATGGTCGCAGTCCCCATCGGTGCATATTGCTGTTGAAGCCACCGACTCCTGTGCGAATCCGACCAACCAATCAACAGTGAGCTGCCTCCACCGTCTACAACATATTTAGCTGCTGCCTCATACGCAAGAAGAAGAAGTGTGCATGAGCTTTATTCCGTAGGACTACTTGAATCCGGTTTAAGGTGACCCATTCCTTGCGTGAAAGATTACTACCATTTGGGAGTTCTGTCATAGGTGTAATAGTGAGTTGGTCTGGTCTTGAAGTATCTAGCCAGGCAGTGTTCCATGTCTGTAAGATGTTGAATGGGGAGCTGAAGAGTTTAGCAGCGTGTCGACAGAAAGGTCGACGAGAGCGCAGCCTTTGTCTGTCGAACTGGTGTGATTTGACAGTGTTATGCAGCAGGTGCTTGTTGTCCAACAGAGCCTTATTCACCAGTTTGTGCGTGTGGTGTTCTCATGCATGACTAGTGTGCGTAAGCTTTATTCCGTAAGACTACCTGAAGCGGTAAAGTATCACAGCGGTAAATCTATTATTATATAGAACACCGCCAGGTCTTTCCCGGCTTCTAAACAAAGAACGGTTCAACCGCCATACGCGCCGTGAACCCCTGGTTAACCGGCCAGTTTGAGTTTTGAAGCGGTATAATATTCCACTTTTTCTAAAAGCTGCAAACGTACACCCATTTAGGGCCTCATTGAACAGAAAAATAAGAACTATTTACATTATATATAGCCTCTATATTACATAATTTTGCAAAATACGCCGAGTTGTTCCTAATAGATGCACAAATAACTACAATCATAAAATTGGGACAATAAACAATGAACTCTTCAGGGTTTGATCAAACCAGTCAATAGTCAATGACAATCAGAGAGATAAGGCAAATGATGAAAAGCAATGGCACTATGCATATGCTATTTTGTCAAAAGAAATGGCCCGATGCTCAAGAAATTGCACTTCACAATTTATGATTTCAGAGGTTATGTGTAACGAGAAACGGAACACAATCTTATCTAAAAATAATTAGGAGTGCCTCAAGGTTCGATATTGGCCCCTTGGTTGTGTTTTGATTTCTCATAAAATTGATATTAAGAATAATCAGCACTGAGTGTTGTCGTATTTGCAGAAGATACCGCGATTTATATTCCAGTAAAGGTCTATAACAAAGTAGATTTGAGTAATAATAAATTTACATTTTCGCACTCTAAGTAATCACATCTGTTTTTAACGTGTAATTTAACATTGGTTTCTTACAGTGAACCGCTATAATATACGATGAACCTTTCTATCAGTTATGTATTCTTATAGGGGGAAAACATGTAAATTGATATTGGTAAATTAGTCAAAAAAAATGCTTCAGAATGGGCAATAAGAAATATGACAAGGGAGTTCTATGAAGTCATATGGACCACTATTGGCAAATAGCCAATATTCTCACATTAATGATATGTATACGTTAGAACTAGGTTTATTCCTGTTTCAAATATTCTAGTAATAGCTTCCTGTGGCCTTTCAGAAATTCACAAAACGTTCCGATATTCAGACTATCCAACAAGACATGCCAATGACCTAAATATAACAAACAATAAAAAACTTTTTCAGACCATGGAATTCGATCCAGCGGCCCCATTCTTTGGAACTCACTTCCAAAATCGTTGAAGGAATCAAAAACTGTTAAACAATTTCGTAATACACTTAAACGGTCCCTATCCAGAAGTACCAGTAAAATATCTTGTAACAATGTTCTTAATTTATTTGCATTACAGACTAGTGTTTTTTTTTTTTTCGTTTTTTGAGGCCCGTCCTTCCTGTCTTGTAGTATGTCTCCCTTTTCTTTTGGTCCTTAATGTGTAGTCTTTTTTGTCCCAAGGGGTAGACTACTTTCTGGCCTTATTGGCCTTTCAGCCTACTCCTCCAGTAATTCTGTACTTTTGTGTTTGCATTTTGTTGTATTACTTTTGTGTTTTTTAATGGAATATTAACTGATTCACTGATTCATATAATAGCCTACCATACTTTCCAAAAAAAAAATAATTGTTTATTTACTTTGTTTATGTCACTTGTAATTCTAATAAGTCTTTTAGTTTTTTTTAAGGTGTGGCTTTCGGGGCCCATGCCATAATTTAAAAAAAGGGGTCCATGGGCACCCGTATGCAGCTAGGGTTAACAATCTTCTCTTAAGGTAAACCTTTCGAGGTACTAGGTGGTAATTGATGAAACCTTAACATGGAAAGATATCCTGTTGGTGCTGTTTCAGATACCAGTTTGAAAAGGAAATGTTGTTATCCGAAATAAGCTTCAGCATCTGTTCATAAACATACTCTTTCCCTCTTTGTATTGCATTGGTCCGAATCGTTCGGATCCAAATTGTTCGATATTTAGAGTATACAATAAACAGATAAACAATAATCAAATAACCATGTACGTATCAACGCTCATCCATTAGTTGTTTATTGGTTCAGGCAAGTCAAGTTAGAGGTCATTTTCTTGAGGTGGCACTATTTCATCATGGACGGACATAAACTTAGCATTTAAAGCTCTGCCGTTAAGTACAATCTGGGATCCCAATTCTAATTACAAAATCGCTTATTTATATAAATTACGCATTTTTGAGCATTCTCGTTCGCAGGTGTATATTACCAATGTAACTGTGGAAAAATATTGAATGTTGCAAAATTGGGCGCTCTTCAACAACGTGGTTGTTATGCTTCAAATATCATAAATGTATGCGCTTTATGTTTTTAAGTTAGGAAATGACCACTTGTGTCCATTTTGGCCAGCGTTGTAGGTACGTAGAAGTACACACATTTTTTGAAAGGAAATTACATCCTAAAGCACAATGAAACCTCATAAAAGAATTGTTATCCATCCAGACATTTTTCCATTTTGAATCTTACTTACAAAATTCCTAGGGCAAATTTCTTGATATAAATCCCGAATCTGTCTAATAAGCAAACAAACAAACAAAAATAAACAATCGTCTCTGAAGATTTGTTTCGGGATTATTAAAAAACAATCGACAAACTAAAAACAAATGTGTTCAAATTAAGCAAAATATGTGTAATTCTAAAATTTGGGAAACAAGTAACGTTTTTATAATACAATTGTATATAATATAAAAAAGGCTTGCCAAACTTTGATATTGATCGGAATAATTCCTTTCTAGAAATTCATACTTTATATGCCTTAAACCAATAGTGATGAAGTTATTGAAGATCCACTACGTTAGGGCGAAAGTAGTTTTTGTTATTCACTCAGAACGCTCTTAGGGCGAAATATCGTTTCCCCCTAACGTATCCCTTTGTACTGCGGTTTATTCCGTTTTGGATAACAAAGGATATGAATATTAATTTATGCAAATTAAGGAATAATCCCCCTAGAATAACAAAGGATACGAATAATAATTAATTTAAACAAAAAAAACTCATTATAACATAATGAATAATTAAAATGTCCCCCTATTCCACTCTTAGAGTTATTATTACAACAACAAGCATGTTCGCTCATTCAGCTTCCCCTTTTACTATATCACACTACTTTTATTCTGAATGAGTCTAAAGATAGCGTTCGGATACTATTACCTTTGTTGTTACAGTAAGCTTGTCTTCATTTATATGGGAAGTATAACTTGTCTATTCTATCTTGTCAAATTTTAAGGTAGACTAGCTAGGTTTAGTGCTATGCTACAAACTCATCTCATTGTTAACTGCGGTATTCCGGAAAAAGACAGAGCCATTGCAATTATATCAGGAAACCCAATGTCTTTTGTACAGGAGATAGATAGTCTCTCCTCTCCAAAGAGTTCCTGATTACTGCTGGTATCCTCCAGGGAGACACCTCAGCCCCCTACCGTTTTGTGATTGTTGTAGAATGTATATACGCGGACACCTTGACACCAACAATGTCAAGGAATTCACCATTAAAAAGATCAAAACAAGAAAGCTAGGCATCTCACATATCTTGACTACGCAGATGACTATGCAGATACGGTCATTGCAGAACAATTACAAGGTACACAATACGTGCTGCCCTCTGCCTAGAACCTCTAGTAGAAGATGCTGCCGCCAGGGTTAGTTTCTTTGTTAATGCTAAGAAGACTGTGTCTGGAGGTCAACGAGGAGAACAACATCAGGCCATGTTTTCCAAGATCGGTGCTGAACTCAGGGAAGCTTTGAAGGCTTGGCAGTCTGACATGCCAAGCCTACAAAAGCTGTCTTCTTTAAAGCTTTGAGCTTGAGTGGAAAGCTTTCTCTTATATGGAGCTGAAACTTGAACCATGAAGGATTTCAAAATGGCATTGATAGAGATGGCACCGATAGCTAGGCCTTCTTATCAGAGTGCAGAATGGCGGGAACACAAAACACGACTAAAACACGGGCTCACATATCTGGTGAAATTCATCCCACGTCTTCCATTGTTGCCGCCCCCAGGTTGGCTTTATGGC
Organism: Ophioderma brevispina; assembly: GCA_023653785.1. Lineage (NCBI taxonomy): Eukaryota > Metazoa > Echinodermata > Ophiuroidea > Amphilepidida > Ophiodermatidae > Ophioderma > Ophioderma brevispina. Next base: position 47,446 of record JAMKCH010007807.1, on the reverse strand, counting down.
TTGCCTGGGATACTAGGTTCTGATCCCCATGTAGGACTTAGAGGCGCCTGATTCTCGGGATAATCACACTCAATTAGTGATGCCTATGACACCGATCTCTAGTAGGGGCGATGAGGGTGCAACCCACACGGACATAGATGGGAGAGGTTGTCCCAGATTTTCCACAGTGGGTACAGCATCCTCTCACCTCTCTTTTTGTCATGTCAAACCAGTGTGGGTGCCAATTGGTGCTGTGACTACACCATCTCTCTCCTTCCATCATCTCCGTCGTTGAAGTAGGTCCATTTATGTCAACCCAACTATGGTGAAATAGTACCTACTGCATTGGGGTGGTTGTGTTTGCGAAAAGGGATCATCTCTGATAGGAAAGGTATCTGTTGCCTTGCAGAGTGCCACCGTGAAAGACAAAGGCTATTGAGACCTTCTCCAACAGAAAAGGGTGCAGGAGACTTTGCGATCCCAGCTACTATTTAGCTAATTGACAATATGAATTGTTTACAACGTAGCACCAGGGTTAAAGTCCCTGATTGGGATTCTGTGCCTCTACCAATAAGAATGATGGGTTGGCCCTAAAGCCTACCGGGTGGCAAATCCTGGAGATTGACAAAAGACACATGGACAACTTTGTCAGACGCAAAGCTGCTTTCATCATCAGCACATTTAACGTCAAGACACTATCAACAACAGCCAAGAAAGAAGAACTCGTGCATGAAGCACAACTGTATGATATTGATGTCGTGCACAGTGAACCTCTACTACAGGAGAATATCCATGGCTATGCACTTATTACAGCCTCTGCCTGGAAGAACAATAGAAAAGGCTTTCAAGTCATGTGCCAACCTTATCAACTGTAATGAGCGCATCCTTGAAGCTTACACTGACGTTTAATCCTGAAACAATAGTCATTTGCTGCTACAGCCGTCAAAACGACCATCCAGATGAAAACTGTCTTTCAATTTTACCATGAACTTTCCACTGCCACCGGTACAGTTCCAGGCCATTATCTTCTGTACATCCATGGGGATTACAATGCTAAGCCTGGGCCTAATGACACGCTATTCACTTGCAACAACGAGTCCAACAGAATAATGAAATGTACATCATGACTCATGTTGCCAGTTTTGCCACTAACACAAGATTCCAAAGTCAAGCAAGTAGACTGTGAACACACCGGTCTCCCACTGTCCAACGATTTCATCTTGTCAGAAAGAAGTGGATTAAAAGCATTAAGAACTCAAGAATCTACAAGAGTTTAAAGTCTGACCATAGAATTGTCTCTTGTAGGAGCCAGATAAGTTATCGTCAGCGTAAACCCTCTTCCAGAGATCCCACGAAAACAATTGACTGGAAGAAGGTAGTGGGAGATAAAAATCTGAGTGAGCAGTATACTGTAACAGTACATGACAGGTCCAACACTCTCGTTGATGAGCTTGAAGACAAGAACTCTAGCACGCATATGATGCCCTAACTTCATACACAAAGAAATTGCATTGGAGATGCTACCTAATATTAATAATAAAATACATGTATATTGCGCTATACAGAGAACACGGCGCCTCCCAACAACTACTTAAAATACGAAATTAATATGCAACATAACATACAGCAAAATAATGATTTTAATAATTGAAAATTAACAAAATCCAAAGTTAACCAAATGTTAAACATCAGGAAATAAGTATGTTTCCAGGTGTCGTTAAAGGGACACTGGTGGAAGGCGCATTTCTAATATTAACATGAAGCTGTTCCACATCCTAGGACAAATTACGTTAAATGATCTGTCGCCAAATCTACGCTGTACGAGGGAAGAACAAGCCGCGGTAACACCAGAAGCAGAAGACCGTGGCCTTCGTCTGTTCCATTAGAATTACTACCCAAACATTATACAAATTAGACAATCCGTTAGGTATGATGGTGCCTGTCTGTGAAGAGACTTATACGCATAAAGAAGGATTTTGTATCTGATACGTTCCTGGAGCCTTTTGAGATCCATTTCATTGGCACAATATAGTAATCAAAATTAATCAAAATATGTCAATGGTATTGAAGGCAACACTCAAGTCAAGCAGTACAAGCAAGACAGCCTTATTAGCATCCAAGGATTGAAGGATGTCATTTCTAACCTGGTGAAAAACGGTCTCACTGGAATGGCGAGATTTGTATGCAGATTGCAATGCTCATCAAGATCATGATCGCCAACATGCTGTATTACCTGACGTGAAGCTGCCTTCTCAATCAGTTTGGCAATGAATTTGATATTGGCAACTGGCCTATAGCTTTTTAAGTACATCCTGATCCAAAGATACCTTCTTAAGTACAGGGATAATGATTGAGATGCTTCAAAGTGTGTGGAAATATGACTGTCAAAAGAGAACTGTTACTATCCTGGTGATGATAGGTAATAGAAATTTCAAGTTCTGTCTTATGATCCAGGACGGAATTGTGTCCATAGTGCAAGCATTATTGGACATTTGCCAATTATTTCAGCAACTTCAGACTCAAAGAGTGCTTTAAATCCTGGCATATGGCAGGCATTTGCAAATCCCATCTGCCTTGAGAGATTCAGCATTGACTGTCAGATTCTACCCAATCTTTTCTACCTTATCAACAAGAAGTCAGAAAATCATTGGTAAGATCAGCGTCAGAGTTAACACTGGGCAAGTAGTTGAAGAGGAATTCAAAAGACTTTTTAAGTGATATGAACATGTCCTTAATAGTACTACAACAAAGAAAAATTGTCAGTTAAAAAGTAAACGTTTAGCATCAAACAATGAGTGTACTGAGTTTGTCTTTTCTGAACCCAATAAGCGAATGTAGTCGACATCAGAAACGTGATGATTGACGCCATTAATCTACGCTCAAGACGCTCCGAACCCCCTCTCTGATGGACTTACGATCTTATACCAAGGAAGGCGAAGTTTCCTGATGGTATACACCTTAGTGACAATAGGCAAAGTCACTAAAACAGACGAGTAATGGTTCATTAATAATCACAGAGGTGTATCAGGAAATCACAAATCAACAGGAACTGCAAAAGACGATCACTGAGGAGAGTAGTGAATTGATCAATGGGTTAAATGAGAAAATCACCGCGAAGTTTTACAACCTTCATAGGAGGAGGTGGTTGAACATACCCAAAAGGGCACGTGATGTGATGATCGAAATACCACACACGATGGACCAGACAGTTATGAACCATATCATCATCAAGACGAGTTATCACTAGATCAAGCGGTGTGAACCTGTGTGGGTCCATGCGACATGTTGGAAAAGATACACAGATTTAAAGTGGATAAGAACGTTTTAGAATCCTATGTATACGGATATCAAATGAACATTAAGTCACCGAGACGGACCAATTATCCAGGAGTAGTACAAAAAATATCATCAAGAAATGCTCAAAAACACAAAAACTCATTAAAGAACTGGGAACACGCGAAGAAAGGCCATTGGGAAGAGGAGGGGTCGAACGATACACTGCAACAATTGAAACCAGAAATCTCCATTTGTCAGTGCACGAATATATTCAAAGGTTAGCATGTTTCAAAAACCAGTAGCAACAACCAGTAGGGAAAGCGTTAAAGTTCCTAGAAGAAGAAGAAGACTACCTAACTTGACACAAAGCCAGAGAAAAACTTAAGTCTGAAGCCAAGAAGCACCGTACTTAATCCACCTGAAGATCCAAGCAGAACATTGATACTGCTAAGGCTTGTACTTGACGATGCTTACACCGCGGTGCTTGAGGAGCAGGTTAGTCCAAGCGAAGCACTTGATACCCTACATTCGAAAAACAAGCATGCGCGACTGGGGGGGGGGGGGGGGGCATGAGGGGGCTGACTGATAAGAAGGCTACTCCACGTATAAGAATCAATAAAACATGAAGAGCGCATCTGGGAACGCAGTTGTCAGGCAATTTGGTTCTCTACTGGCAAGCCCAGTTCAAGAAAAAAATTAAACCTTGATGAAACTTCTTTCAATCACAGATAGCAGAATCTTCCCATCCAGATTAGACCGTTCACTATAGGGGAGCTTCAGATTGCCGGAAGAAACTGAACAACACCAAGGAAGCGCTCGGTCCCCGGACAACATTCCTGCAGTAATCTGGAAGGAATCATATTCCATATCAGCACTATTATTGCGAGTTCCCAATCAAAAAAAAAATTCACAATTATTTTTTTGGATTTTATAATTTGACCGAAAAGGAATTTTGGCTATCGTTCGTTTTTGGCCTATTTCTATTCTACAACAACCAATCGTCATCAACCTGTGAATTTGGTACTCATATGCGTTCCGGTATGGCCGTCCAGAGCGCTTTAAAAAATGTCCGTTAGCGCCGATTTATCGGGTTGGGTGGAGCTCGCCATATCTAGAAATGTCACAGCGATATAGTCCCTGTGACCGGCCGTTCGTACTAATACATTGTATATATATAAAAAAAAAACAAGGAACTTGCCAAAAAACTTTGATTGATCGGAATACTTCCGTTCTAGAATCAGACTTTAGATGCCTTAAACCAAATAGTGATGAAATTACTATGCTATCCACTACGTTAGGGGGAAAGTAGTTTTTTTATTCACTCAGAACGCTCTTAAGGTGAATATCGTTTCCCCCTAACGTATCCCTTTGTACGCGGTTTATTCCGTTTTGGCTAACAAAGGATATGGAATATTAATTTATGCAAATTAAGGAATAATCCCCGAGAATAACAAAGGATATGACTAATAATTAATTTAAACAAAAAAAAACTCATTATACATAAGGAATAATTAAATGTCCCCCTTATTCCACTCTTAGAGTTATTATTACAAAACAAGCAGATTGCTTCATTCAGCTTCCCCTTTTACTATATAACACTCCTTTTATTTGAATGAGTCTAAGATGCTTCGGCTACTATTACCTTGTTGTACAGTAAGCTGTCTTCATTATATGGGAAAAGTATAACTTGTCTATTCTATATTGTCAAATTTAAGGGTAGACTAGCTAGGGTTTTTTTTTAGTGCTATGCTACAAACTCATCTCATTGTTAACTGCGGTATTCCGGAAAGACAGAGTCTTGCAATTATATCAGGAAAACCCAATGTTCTTTTGTAAGGCTATAGATAGTCGCTCTCTCCAAGCGTCCTGATTACTGTGTTGGTATCCTCCAGGGAGACACCTCAGCCCCCTACGTTTTTTTGATTGTGTAGAATGTATATACGCGGACACCTTGACACCAACAATGTCAAAAGGAATTCACCATTAAAAAGATCAAAACAAAAAAGCCTAGGCATCTCAATATCTTGACTACGCAGATGGGACTAGCAGATACGGTCATTGCAAACATACAAGGTACACAATAGTGCTGCTATGCCTTAGAAACTCTAGTAGAAGATTGCTTGCCGCCAGGGTTAGTTTCTTTGTTAATGCTAAGAAGACTGCGTCTGTGACTGGTCAACGAGGAGAACAACATCAGGCCATGTTTTCCAAGATCGGGGTGTCTGAAAACTCAGGGAAGGAAGCTTTGAAGGCTTGGCAGGCTGAACATGCCACCTACAAAAGCGTGTTCTTCTTGAAAGTTTGAGCTTGAGTGGAAAGCTTCTCTGATATGGAGGCTGCAAAACTTGACCATGAAGGATTTTTCAAAATGGCATTGATAGAGATGCAACGATTTAGCAGGTTCTTAATAAGAGAGTGGCAGAATGGCGGAAGGGGGGAACACAAAACACACGACTCTAAAACACGGGCTCACATATCGGTGGAAATTCATACACGTCTTCCATTGTTGCCGCCCCCCAGGTTTGGCTTTTATGGCTTTGCTGGGATACTAGGTTATGATCCCAAGTAGGACTAGAGGGCGCCGGATTCTCGGGATAATCCACGACTTCAATTAGTGGATGCACTTATACCACCGATTTCTAGTCGGGCGATGAGGGTGCAACCCCACAACGGACTAGATGGGAGTAGGTTGTCCCAGGATTTTCCACAGTGGGGGGACGAATCCTCCACCTCTCTTTTGTCCTGTCAAAAAAAAACCCAGACTTGGGGTGCCAATTGGTGCTGTTGTGAATCACCATCTCTCTCCTTCCATCATCTCGTCGTTGTTAAGTAGGTCCATTTAGGTCAACCCAAACTATGGGGAAATAGTACCTCTGCATTTGTGGGTTGGTCGGTTTGCGAAAAAGGGTCATCTCCTGATAGGAAACGGGAGCTGTTGCCGTGCAGAGTGCCACCGTGAAAGACAAAGGCTATTGAGGACTTCTCCAACCGAAAAGGGTGCAGGAGACTTTGCGAATCCCAGATACCTATTTAGCTAATTGACAATATGAATTGTTACAAAGTAGCACCAGGGTTAAAGTCCCTGATTGGGATTCGTGCCTCTACCAATAAGAATGATGGGTTGGCCCTAAAGCCTACCGGGTGGCCATCCTGATATTGACAAAGACACCTGGACAACTGTTCAGACGCAAAGCTGCTTTCATAATCAGCCATAACGTCAGACAACTATCAACAACAGCCAAGAAAGAAGAACTCGTGCATGAAGCACAAAACTGTATGATATTGATGTCGTGCACAGTGAACCTATACTACAGGAGAATAACCATGGCTATGCACTTATTACAAGCCTTGCCTGGAAGAACAATAGAAAAGGCTTTCAAGTCATGTGCCACCTTATTATCAACGGTAATGAGCCACATCCTGAAGCTTACACTGACGTTTAATCCTGAAACAATAGTCATTTGCTTTTACAGCCGCAAAACGACCCATCCAGATGAAAACTGTCTTTCAATTTTTACCATGAAAACTTTCACTGCCACCGGTACAGTTCCAGGCCATTATCTTCTGTTACATCCATGGAGGATTAAATGCTAGCCTGGGCCTAAGGAAACGCTATTCATTGCAACAACGAGTCCAACAGAATAATGAAATGTACATATGGACTTAATGTTCCAGTTTGCCACTAAACACACGATTCCAAAGTCAAGCAGGGAGGACTGTGAAACACACCGTCTCCCATTGTCCAACTGGATTCCATTTTCAGACAAGACGTGGATTTTAACAGCATAAGACTCAAGAATCGACAAAGAGTTTTAATTAAAGTCTGACCATAGAATTGTCTCTGTAGGAGCCCCAGATACAGTTATCGTAGCCCGTAAACCCCCTCTTCCAGAGATTCCACCGAAAAACAATTGACTGTGAAGAGAAGAAGGATAGTGGGAGATAAAAATCAAGTGAGCAGTATACTGTAACAGTACATTGACAGGTCCAACACTCTGTTGATGCGGCTTGAAATGAAGACAAGAACTATAGCACAGCATATTGATGCCCTCACTTCATCAACAAGAAATTGCATGGAGATGTACCTAAGATTAATAATAAAAAATACATGTATATTGCGCTATACAGAGGAACACGGCGGATCCCAACAATACTTATGAAAATACGAAATTAATTTATGCAACATTTTAACCTACAGCAAAAATAATGCTTTTAATATGAAAAATTAACAAAATCCAAAGTACACAAAGTAAAACCTCAGGAAATAAGTATGTTTCAGGTTGTCGTTAAAGGGACACTGGTGGAAGGCGCATTTCTAAAAAAATCTTAACCCTGAAGCTTGTTCCAATCTACTAGACAATTCGTTCAAGATCTGTCACCAAATTACGCTTAGGTTTCGAGGAATACAAGCGTGTTGTAACACAAGAAGAGACCGTTAGCATTCCGGGGTTTGTTCCATTAGAATTACTACCCAAAATTATACAAATTTAGGACAATCCGTAGGTATGATGGTGCCTTCTGTGAAGAGACTTATTACGCATAAAGAAGGATTTTGTATCTGATAGTTCCTGAGCCTTTTGAGATCCATTTCATTGGCACAATATAGTAATCACAATATCAAAATATTGTCAATGGTATTTGAAGGCAAACTCAAGTAAAGCAGTAAATACAAAACAAGCGAGCCTTATTAGCATCCAAGGATTGAAGGATGTCCTTCTAAAACCTGGTGAAAAAACGGTATCACTGGAATGGCGAGATTTGTATGCAGATTGCAAGGCTCACCAATATCATGATTGCCAAAGGGATTACTGCGGAAGCTGCCTCTCAATCAGTTTGGCCAATGAAATTTGATTTATTGGCAAATGGCCCTCTATAGCTTTTTAAGTACATCCTGATCCAAAGATATCTTCTTAAGTACAGGGATAATCGAGTGAGTGCTTCAAAGTGTGTGGAAATATGACTGTCAAAAGAGAACTTTACTATTCCTGGTGATGATAGGTAATAGAAATTTCAAGTTTTCTGTCTTATGATCCAGGACGGGAATGTGTCCATAGCTGCAAGCATTATTGGCATTGGCCAATTATTCCGCAACTCAGATCAAGGAGTGTTCTTTAATCAGGCATATGGCAGGGGCATATTTGCAAATCCCATCTGCCTTGAGAGATTCAGCATTGACTGTCAGATTCTACCCAATCTTTTCTACCTTATCAACAAGAAGTCAGAAAATCATTGGTAAGATCAGCGTCAGAGTTAACACTGGGCAAGTAGTTGAAGAGGAATTCAAAAGACTTTTTAAGTGATATGAACATGTCCTTAATAGTACTACAACAAAGAAAAATTGTCAGTTAAAAAGTAAACGTTTAGCATCAAACAATGAGTGTACTGAGTTTGTCTTTTCTGAACCCAATAAGCGAATGTAGTCGACATCAGAAACGTGATGATTGACGCCATTAATCTACGCTCAAGACGCTCCGAACCCCCTCTCTGATGGACTTACGATCTTATACCAAGGAAGGCGAAGTTTCCTGATGGTATACACCTTAGTGACAATAGGCAAAGTCACTAAAACAGACGAGTAATGGTTCATTAATAATCACAGAGGTGTATCAGGAAATCACAAATCAACAGGAACTGCAAAAGACGATCACTGAGGAGAGTAGTGAATTGATCAATGGGTTAAATGAGAAAATCACCGCGAAGTTTTACAACCTTCATAGGAGGAGGTGGTTGAACATACCCAAAAGGGCACGTGATGTGATGATCGAAATACCACACACGATGGACCAGACAGTTATGAACCATATCATCATCAAGACGAGTTATCACTAGATCAAGCGGTGTGAACCTGTGTGGGTCCATGCGACATGTTGGAAAAGATACACAGATTTAAAGTGGATAAGAACGTTTTAGAATCCTATGTATACGGATATCAAATGAACATTAAGTCACCGAGACGGACCAATTATCCCAGGAGTAGTACAAAAAATATCATCAAGAAATGCTCAAAAACACAAAAACTCATTAAAGAACTGGGAACACGCGAAGAAAGGCCATTGGGAAGAGGAGGGGTCGAACGATACACTGCAACAATTGAAACCAGAAATCTCCATTTGTCAGTGCACGAATATATTCAAAGGTTAGCATGTTTCAAAAACCAGTAGCAACAACCAGTAGGGAAAGCGTTAAAGTTCCTAGAAGAAGAAGAAGACTACCTAACTTGACACAAAGCCAGAGAAAAACTTAAGTCTGAAGCCAAGAAGCACCGTACTTAATCCACCTGAAGATCCAAGCAGAACATTGATACTGCTAAGGCTTGTACTTGACGATGCTTACACCGCGGTGCTTGAGGAGCAGGTTAGTCCAAGCGAAGCACTTGATACCCTACATTCGAAAAACAAGCATGCGCGACTGGGGGGGGGGGGGGGGGCATGAGGGGGCTGACTGATAAGAAGGCTACTCCACGTATAAGAATCAATAAAACATGAAGAGCGCATCTGGGAACGCAGTTGTCAGGCAATTTGGTTCTCTACTGGCAAGCCCAGTTCAAGAAAAAAATTAAACCTTGATGAAACTTCTTTCAATCACAGATAGCAGAATCTTCCCATCCAGATTAGACCGTTCACTATAGGGGAGCTTCAGATTGCCGGAAGAAACTGAACAACACCAAGGAAGCGCTCGGTCCCCGGACAACATTCCTGCAGTAATCTGGAAGGAATCATATTCCATATCAGCACTATTATTGCGAGTTCCCAATCAAAAAAAAAATTCACAATTATTTTTTTGGATTTTATAATTTGACCGAAAAGGAATTTTGGCTATCGTTCGTTTTTGGCCTATTTCTATTCTACAACAACCAATCGTCATCAACCTGTGAATTTGGTACTCATATGCGTTCCGGTATGGCCGTCCAGAGCGCTTTAAAAAATGTCCGTTAGCGCCGATTTATCGGGTTGGGTGGAGCTCGCCATATCTAGAAATGTCACAGCGATATAGTCCCTGTGACCGGCCGTTCGTACTAATCTAATATATGTACAAATCCGTATATGGTCGATTTTCATGAAAACGGTGCAATTTTGGAGGTAGGACACACCCAAAAAAAATTGTCTCAAAATTGTATGTTTATGTTTAAAATTTTAAGTATTCAAACCTCTTACGGGAAAAAAGATGCCAACAACACTTCTTACGTTTCTGCGCAGTATTCACACAAACATTTTGTACAGCAAAATAATAGGGTTTATACGTTATCAAAATTTTACTCAAACAAAATATGCAAATGATGACATTATCAGAGAGGTTGCTGGGAACCAATTTTATTTGTACGAAGTAGCTAAAGTTTGAGTAGCTAATGAACTCAAGAAATACGATCTCCAAATTGTTAGTTTATTACGTTATCCGTGAGTATTGAATTCTGTCTGAAAATTGACCTTTTAATAACAAAATAAGACACCTTTACTAAATTATTCTAAAAGATACAGTTAAGTGAACACCCATATCATTCTATGGCAAATTTAGTTGAATGATGTTAACTAAAAAGCATTCCAAGTAAAAACGATAAAAGTAATGACACAATAACGTAGTAAACCATTTTTGCACATTTTTGTGGTTCGGAAAAAATAAGTATCTATGCCAATTTGATCAATATTTAAAAAAGCTTGTTTGGTTGCTGAGAAATGGGGGATACGTTAATACACTGCCTTTTTAAAAAGGTCGCATTTTTACAAAGATCACCTTTATTAGACTTTTAATAGTCCTGTCTGGAGCTGAAGAAAAACAATCTTTCCAACTGCCGAATGATGTTTACTTGAAATAAGATGCACAATCAATATCTTAGTAGAGTTTTAGCAAAACTTAGGAACGCTTTGTGAAGTTTAACGTAATAAACAAGGTTTCACGGACATTATGTTTGTATTTCAAAAATATAAAGTGAGAATACAGGAAAACATATACAAATTTCTACAAAGTTTCACACAAGAAAACTTGTAAGTTCGGAAGAATTCAACTGATAAGTAGTTTAATTTTTTTTTAATTTTTTATAATTTATGGTGTGTTTCGGACATCAATTTTCTCCCAATTTGTAGATGTTTGAAGGCAAATATCTCCTAGGAAAAGAAAACGGAAAGCATGGTAAACTATACATGCCCAAATTCAGTTCAACGGCTCCCCCCTATCACAATTACGTTTGTTTCCAATTAAAGCATTTTGAAAAGACGTATTAAACCAAAGACACACAAAATTTCTGGAAAGCACGTTTTCATGAAAACCGACCATATAATAGCCCTTTTTGCTAATATTAGAGCGTTTGTCTAAATTACTTTTTACAAAGGAGTGTGGCGAATAGACCAAGGAAAATAGTAATCCAGCGCTTAAACACGGTTAAAAAACGGTGTTTTTAAAGAGGTTGTATTCATTGCGTGGTTAAATACTCGGATTTTATGTCCAATACACACAGTTGCCATTAGACAGTAATTGCTGGTCATTTCGTGGTCGTGTCAAAAATATTACGTTTTTAACCTTGAATGACACATTTTTACGATGGATATTTTGTATAGAGAGTTGCCGCCTGCTGCTACGTAACTAAGAGCAAGAACGACGCCTGTCTTAATGTTGTGGAATTTCTCAAAGGTTTTTTGACGTGTCAACATGGTCAACAGGGAGGTGTAAATGCTACCAAAAAACTTACGGTTGTAACAGATGAGAAGCTCAAAGGCCATTTGCAATCATGTATGATAACCCATATAGCTTTGTTGCAGGGACCATGGATGGACAGCAAAGGAAGTTCATAACAACTACTGGATCCTCCACGGAGATACTCTGCTCCCTATCTCTTGTAATCGTGGTGTTTGATTACATCTAACAGAGTCTTGACATCAATGACGACAAAGAAAATCACCATCAATCAAATCCAAGCGTTCTGGAAGTAAACAAAAGTCAGCATCTAACAGACCTTGGCTACGCAGATAGGGCCGGCGGAAGCAACATTTGAACGTGGTGCGCGGTGCTAATCATGAGTGACAGTGTACAAGCATATGAGCGTACGGTATAACGGTGTGCAGTTATGGTTGCTTCTATGAGATTTGGCCTAAAAGTATGCTCCAGGACCAGAATGGTTCCCCCTCCTGCGTGAAAAGCACGAACCTTGCAATGTTCCCTGTCCAAAATACATTTGGGCCCAATGATGGAAAATTGATAGAAACAATTTGAAATAAATCCTTATAAGTATGATCAACGGGTTTTAAAAAGTAAAAAGTAAAACATAGTTGATGGGTAAGTTTTGTTGAAGTAAGGCATAAAAGGGTTATTTAGGAGTTTCCTATATAAAGCTGTCCGGGGGGGGTGAGGGAGGGGGTGTCCCCCTCCCGCGCGAAAGCGCGGAACCCTTGGCAATTATTTGTTTTCCAAAAACACAATTTCCCATGCAATTGATAGAAACAAACTTGAACTTGAAATTTGTAAGTGTCACCATGAGTAGGCCTACAGTTCACGCAATGGTATTCATTCATATATATAATATATCATATGTATTTGATAAATATTGTTAACACGATGTGCCCAGAGACTTACCGGGGGTGCAAATTGTTTTGAAATTATCTCTACACAGCCGCATTTTTGTTATAGTCAGGGGCTAGAACCTTCATGTGACCGAAAAGTTGAGTATGGACTCAGATTTTTTTGCTGAAAATGATAGATTGGGGGTAGGAATAAGAATCTGCCGGGTGCCACTGCCACCTGGGCATTTGAGAAATACGATATGGCGTCGCCATAAATGTAATTATCTATTCAACCCCATGTATCAAACTATGGAGGTACTAGATATACTATAGGATCAATGAACAGTGTATGGCACTTGGAACATTAAGTCATACTTCAAATTAAAATGGAAGCCAAAGCCAATAATTTTAAAATATGCCATTAACAGCAAATACCGGCGATAAATAGACGAGAAGGACTAGGTTATGGTGCCAGACACAATTAATGTATTTCTGATAGTTTTAAATTGTAACATGACGTAAATCAATATGGCATCCAAAACGGGAACATCTTCATAAAAACTGGCCACAAAATTTTAAGTATATGCCTTCAAATCGAAATCAAGTGTCAAGACATTAGAATGTACCTTTCCTCCTAAAAACCATTTCAATTTGTTTTAAATGCGCCAAAATCGACATAAAACTAATATATGGTGCAAAGGTTGTCAAAAATACCATAGGAATTACATTGTTCAATATATTGCACTCAATTTAAATTTGACAATGTTATTTACTCGGGATACCTAGGTATCACTTGGTTATATTCATAGGTACATTTCTAATTGTTTCATTGAACACTACTTTATGCTTGATGAAGGTAAAATTTAGACATTTGTGCAAGTATTTTTGAAGATATTCCAAGTTTTTGGCCTCTTGCCATATTGATTGCCGTCTAGTTACAACTTTTAAAAGTATCAGAAATCATTTATTGTGTTCTAACAAAGAACTACGTACTTCATGTTTATTTTTTATTCGCCGTATTTTGCTTTTAATATGGCATATTAGATGTGGCTTCCATTTTGAATGTGGAGTACGAATCCTGTAGTACAAGTGCCAGTATTTGTTCATTGGGGTTTACTTTTTTTTGTTATAGTACCCAGTAACTCCATAGTTGATTGAATAGATAATTATATTTATGTCGGACACCATCTTGGATCTCAAAATGCTCAAGGAGGCCCAGGTGGCACCGGCAGATTCTTATTCACACACCATTATCTACCATTTTTTCAGCAGAAAAATTGGTGTCCACATACTCAATTTTACGAGTCAGGCCATAAGGTTGGAACAGGGCGACCGACTATTATTTTGAGCTCTGATTTGTAAGTCATTTTACCAGGTTCTAACAAAAATATTGAGGTAATAAATATTCTACCACTTTACTGGAAATTTTAAGACAAAAAGGTAAACCTTTTTTGGACCACTATATAGGTATGATCAACGTTTTTTTTGAAAAGTAAAATATATAGTTGCTTTTAAAGTTTTGTTTGAAACCAAGCATAAAGGGTCATGTAGAGTTCGAAATAAAGCTGTCTGGGGGGTGCTGAAACCCTTGCTATATTCGCTTTCCAAAACACATTTTACATGCAATTTGATAGAAACAATTGAAATAATGCTTATAGGAATGATCCAACGGTTTTAAAAGTAAAATTTAGTTGAGGGGTTAACATTTGTTATATATGCAACGTATCAATGGATAGTAAGCGTATTGTATACGACCTGCCGGGGTGAGTGCGGGCAAGTGCGGAAGGCATGTCACTCAAAAACCCCCCAAATTTTTGCAGCAATTGGTGTGGTAAAAAAAACAAATTGTTTTAGTTTTGCATGATGCAATGGCCGAGAGCGCAGGTGCCGCGAAGCAAGCGATGCGGGAGTATTTAGTTTTCAAAGGCTATTTCGACTTAATAATGATTATCTTTTTTTTTTCTTTGGGGGGGGGGGGGGGGGGTTCTCTTTTTTTTTCCTCTTCTTTGGGGGGGTTTTCTTTTTTTTTTTTTTTTGGGGGGGGGGGGGGGGGGGGGTTCTTTGGGGGGGCCCAGATAAACTAACTGCGTGCTTAGGCTAATTTTTAATGAAGCACGTCAAAGTCGGTCTACGGGCCGTTTCATGCATGCGAAAAGGTTAGTACAAGCATGTCGCAACGTTCAATGACGAATTTGTCGTCATTCCAAATCTGGAGAAGCCCTCCACTTAAATTAGGTCTGTAATACTTTTAAATCGCGATTTGCGTGGAATGGAAACAATTTGCAAAATTTTATGGGTTATAGAGTATTTTTCCCAATACAAGTACCAGGGCAATTGTTTCTGTGTTTGCAGTGGGCAAGTTTTTTTTAAACTCTATAAGGTGTGGTAAAGTTTTTGTTTTACTGGGGAAAGTGTGGAGAGTTTGTTTTTGTTTTTGCTTGTATTCGTGGGTTGAATTTACACCCTCCCCCCCCCCTTGAAGCTAAGGTGCGTCCCTAAGGGCCCAGGAAAATTGTGTTTTTTCTCCAGATGGCATCGTGGTAAAGTGTGTAGGAGATGATGATAGATCAAGCGACGCGAGGGTGTGGTAGTGGGTCACCCTCCCGCGCGAAGCGCGAAACTTTTGCATGGTTCGCTGTCAAAAACACATTTCTCATTGCCAATTTGATCGAAACGAAATGTCGTAAGTGGGTTCACGTTGTATTGGTGTTTGTGATTAATAGAAAAAGTAAAGATAGTGATTTTCCTTTGTATTAATCACGTTACATCATGTAACGTGTTTATGAGAGTTCCTAATCAAGCGACACGAGGTGTGTCAGTGCGGGAGGCTCAAAAACCTTTGCAATGTTCGCATTTCCCACAACACCTTTTCGCCATGAATTTGACAATTTGAAATATGCAAGTTGGGCCCTATATAATGCTGGAAAGAGTTCCATAAGTACCCCCTTTTTTTAAAATCCTACAAGAAAAAAACACAAGATAGGTCCTGTACTGAAATCGGCCCGGGTTTATAACTCCTTATAGGTGCGACGAAAGATTTTGGGGCGGAAGCCATATTGAGTACATGTGTGATTCAAATTTATAAGATTTGTTAATTTTAATGTAAAACATGGTGTTAAAACCAAGTCATTTCGACATTTCACAATTTTGTACCAAAGAACAATTCTCAGTTATTCATTTCACATGGGATATTTTTGATAGAATTAGAAAGCTTTAAGTTATAGTGAAGAAATCAAATTTTCATAGTTTGTTGGGGACACCCGTTATGTGAAATCTCTCGTTGCACCTTTAACCGCGCCGTCGTAGCGCGAAAAATTTGGAATTTTATGGGTTACAAAATATTTTCGTATATAAAGTTAATAGTAGGCTAAGTATATTGTAGCCATTGGTTTTTTTCGGGGAAGTTGGGGGAGGGACGACGGCCCCCTTTGATATACCTAATTTTGCATATATTTAAGAGAATCAAAAACTTTCAATTCCAGCTTTCGCACGATCATCTCTTCCCCCGCTTCTCTTTCTCTCTCTCTCTCTCCCCCTTCTCTCCCTCACTTTTTGCTTCTCTCTCTCTCTTTCTCACGCTCTTTTTTTTTTTTTTTTGCTTCTCAAAAAGTGGTGCGGCGATCGCCGCCCCTGGCGCATACCTTGCGCCCTGCGATAAGCTCTACAGCCCGATCTGAGTATGTGGTGCACAAGATCTATATACAATTACTTGATGCCAGACAAAGTCGGACGACATTTACAGGCCAAGAAGACGGAAATTATTTGACCGTCAATGAGGGAGATGATAATCAACCTATCTGCATACAGATTGCGTCCAACTCAAATAGGTCAGGGACTTCAGGTCCTATGTGGTGGCTGATGACTGCAAGAAACAAAGACTTTCTGTCACGCAAAGGACAAGCTTGGAATGCTGCAATTAAAATACACCCACTATGGACAACTCTGTATCTCAATTCAAAAACAAGCTGAAGTTCTTAGAGCCTGTGTAGAGCGTATAATGTTAGATGGATTGAGACCTGGAGCATGGAGCTACAGGGAAGGGACTAGGCTTCTATGCGAGTACAAAACAATAATCTCCTGGCGTGAGCACATGACCAAAACGCCTTTATGGGCCTCCGGTTGTGGTCGCTGAATAAGGACGTAAGAGGGTGATGAGGAAAATACAATGACCATCGTACAGTTCTACGAGTAGCAATAATTATGCGATACCATGAATCTACACGGAAGGTGCGTATAATATTGAAAACAGTAAAACACCGACTGTCAATTTTCAAATTGTTAATGTCCCAATTCGAAATATCCTGTGAGACATGGAAACTTACGGTAATTTCTGAAACCCCTAGCACTTTGCCCACAGGATACACAAAAGAAACAATTCATATCGATTTTAAAAATGTGCGTCTTTCCCACCACCCCTTTCATATGACTGAATACTCAATGTTTCAGAATCAGTGCTCGTTTGCACCGTTATCGTCGAAGGAAAAGGCGTCAGCAGGAGAGCTTATCACCAGTTGTGCATGTGGTTGTTCTTCCGAAGCACTGCAGTGCAAGCCTGAAAGCACTGGTTAGAAACTCAGATGGAGTGGAACGGAGGCAACCAGTAATGGTTCTCAAGGTCTCGTCGAGTACTTTGTCCGCTTCTTTGTGTGAGAGCTGTTGCACCATGCTGGGGTGACATATTCAGCAGCGCTGTAGACCAGAGCCAAGGCAGTGGTGCGTAGTCATTGGGCTGGCACCCCATGAGGATCCAGCAAGTCGGCACAGGAGGTTATTCCTCGAAGATACCTTGGCGCATACAGACTCGAGGTGCTGCTGTCGGTCAAACTTCACTCCCAGATAAGTTGGTGTAGGATTGTATGGCAGAGAGGCGCTCCATTGAGGTTGATTTGAAGCTGGCGATGAGCCTCTTTGGTGTTGAGATGGAAGACAGTAACGGTGGTCTTGGCTTCACTCAGCTTCAATCTCCAGGTCTTGAGATATGCTGCAAGTAGGGCCATATCTGCAGTATACTTTCTACTGCTGTCCAGCTGCTGTCCGAGTGGAGAAGGGCAAGATCGTAGGCGTAGCCATATTGTCTAGATGTTGTTTGAGGTAAATCGCTGATATACAAGTTGAACAGCGTGCAAAAGTTGTACGCCAGATTTGGAAGCCCAGTCCTCCAGGGTGGCTCCGTCAGGGTTGGTATTCCTGTAACCCCAGGTGATGCTATGACTGTTAAAGTCACCAGCGTAAATGCCCGCGATCCATGTGTAGAGGTCAGTGGTTGATTCAACCAAAACCGACCTGATCGACAACCTCGCCCCACCCACCCCCATTTTACTCCATCAAAATTGAGATTTTGATATCAGAAGAAAGTTCAGATTTTTCAGTGAAAGGTGTTTTTCACTCACGTTGGTACCTAAGGGGTCCACCCTACGAAAACCACTTTGCCGAAGGAATTTCCAAATGAAACTCATACCAACTTTAAGGGGTCAGGTGCAGCATAAATGAGTTCTGGTTATAGGGGCAAATCGTTGTTTTTCGAAAGCGTCAAAATTGCTCGTCCACGGCCATTATTCATAAAAAAGGAAGAAAAAAAAACCCCAAAAAACCAAAAAATAACCCTTACAGTGGAGTTGATTCTTCAGCTCCAACGGTTTTGGAATGAGAAACTATTGCTTTGTTCATATTTAATATAACATATAAACAATCTGGGTTTTTTTGTGTTTGGTATTTCCTGTCCGCCACAGCTAAAAATAACTAGCCAAAATAAGGCGTCCTCTGGAGTCCGCAAGATATATTCGATATCAGTGTTCGATATAGATCACCATAGGGGTAGATCACCGAGAAGTTATCCTAATTTGAAACTGAGCAAGCAATTATAATGATATAATCAAATAGCATTACACTCAGCCATGCGATTGCAATCATACTCACACATACAAAACGACCTTTCTTCCCACCCAGATATACAACACGCGTACGAAACACCCACACACCAAACACACACTCCATTTAGGAAAACGAGTCGGCCATCGTCTGACAACAAGTCTAAAAAAGTCAAAGTGCCCTGTAGAGTTATAGCGCCACCAACAACACTGCAGTGGTTAGGGGGGTGTTCTGATGCCAACCTAACAGCAACAGCGAATTCAAAACTGCATCAACTTCCGGGTGCTAGTCTGTTTCAAAGACTTAACGGTAAGAGGGCGCTCTTACGCAAATCGAACGGTTACACACAAGACTTGACTAAAGACTAGGCCTGGTTACGAATATTAAAATCTAAATGACCGTTATTGGAAATTACACTATTTTGCAGCGGGGTTAATTCACTAACCCCAACGGATTTGAAGTCAATATTTTTTCCCTAAATTATCATGATATTACTAAGATCTTTTGAACAAAGGTTTAAGAGATGATTTTGTAATGTCACTGGACCGAACTGCCATAGTAAATGCACGTAGCAATTCCACAAATTACTGTTTGAAATCCCCAATGCCCAAATCGAGTAGATCGTGTCCTACCCACGCCCCCCCCCCGAGTATGGAGGGTAGGATCCGACCTGCTCGATTTGGTCATTGGGGATTTTTCAAATGGTAGTTTTGTGGAACTGCTACGTGCATTTAAAATGCCATTCTCTGCCTCAGTTACAATACAAAATCTCCTCGTAAACTTTAGTTCAATAGATCTTATTAATATCATGATAATTTAGGAATAAATTAATGACTTCAAAATCAGGTCATATAGATTATTATTAGTGACCAGATATAACCTTTAGTCAAGTCTTTCTGTAAACCGGCCGATATGCGTAAGAGCGCCCTGGTTTGTGCCAGTTAATCTTTGGTTAAGGGTTACGCCGGATTTTGATGCCGATTTGAATTCGCTGTTGATGTTAAGTTAGCATGTCGTCCCCCCCCCCCCCCCCCCCGCGGTATTCTGTATCCATATCCACCCTTTCTGTAGATTAATCCCATCAATTTTCATTAGATGGTTAACCATGAGAAAAAAGAATAAATCACAGTTTTATTACTGGCTGATGTAACTAGCCAGAACTGTCCTGAATTGAATGGTGTCACTAATTCACCAGTTCACCTGGAAGCTTGTTCCATTCATTGATGGTTTAGGGTTAGTTTCTATGGTGTTAGGGTGGGGGGAATTGGATGTATGTACGTTAGTTCCCCCGCGTCCCGTTGAGTTTCTTATGCAGAATGGGCTGGATGTATGGATGTCTGCAACGCGCGCCGGAATGGCTCTTGGCTAAGGATGACGTTGTGTACCATGGTCAATCTAGACGTCTCCGGCCGTCCTGCAAAATCTCATAGAAGTTCTGCAATGGTACTAACTCCGGTCCAGCCTGGTTAGCTTATCAAAAACACTGCTGTTCCATCTGTAGTCTTTGAAGACTTTCAACCTGTCAAATAGGTCCTGGGCCCAAATTCATAAAACCTTACTAAGCCTAGTTGATTGCTAGTTGAAATTCATAAAACCTTACTAGTGCTAGATGCATTCTAAGAATCTTGCTAAATTTAGAGTTGATCCAGAGCAACTCTAACTCACTAGTTGGCAACTAAATCAGTTTATAAAATGTTTGCTTACAGTACCATATATGGGCATTATGAGATGTTTACATTTTGGGTAATGAAGATTTGCTTAGTAGAAAATATTAAACATCACATTTCTCAAAAGCAGTATTACAGCAGAATTAAAGAAATTCTTTAATATTTCTTTCAGTGCTGAGTTACGTCCTTCTGTTTGTCAACTCTATATATAGTATACACTGTTAGAAATTTCCGTAAATTAAGAAAACAGATTTTGCGTAAATTTACGGAAAATCTGTTTTAGAAAACAATAAAAATAAAAAACAAAAAACATAAAAAATGTTAATTTACGGAAATATTTCAAAAATTTCTGGCAGCAAAATCTCCGGACTTTTTTTTTTCGTTCCGTAATTTTAAATTACGGAAAATTCTGTTAAAATACACATTTTTTCCATAATATGAGACAAATTTCTGTAAAATTACTGTCAAAGTTCCGTTATTTGACAGAAATTCTGTACATTTACCCTAAAAAGTCTGGAAATTCTGCTGCCAGAAATTTCCGTAAATTTGCGGATAATTTTCTAACAGTGTAGGTTTGCTCATGTGTACAGGCCTATATACACGGAAGCTACTACAATTATATTGGCATCATTTTGAGCATGGTTCACAGTTATCCAAGCAAGTTAATGCTCTGAGATGAACAGACTCAAACACAAAAGGATAGTCATTTAATGTATTGAATTTACATTCCCACACTGCAACCAAGGCTATTCCGCCCGAAAGCACCCAATTCTGTAGACAAAAGATTGAGCTAGTTGGCAACTAGATTTTCCTAGTATGTAACTAGTTAGCAAGGTTCTTAGTGAGGTTTTATGAATTTCAATTTAGTTGTCAACTCCGTAGTTGCATACTAGGGATTTTAGAATCTTACCAGGCCTTAGTTGTCAGCTAAACTAGCAAGGTTTTATGAATTTGGGCCGGGGGGCACTTTGTACTAGCGTTTTAAAAAATGTATGTAGCTCTCAAGTTATGTTGGCAAGACAAGAGTGTAGGCTACGTCAAATAAAACCAAAAACCTTACTAGCCTTGGCTGTAATAACAATGATGCACGGTTTGTCCATTTTCTGCACCTTAATAAGTGTGAGATGTTGTTTACTGAAGAAATGTATTGCAGCTTATTGCCAAGTTTGTATTGATGTTGTTTGAGTGACTTGGAATGAATGATTTTGAGGACATAGCATTTGTCGGAGTTAAATTTCATTTGCCATGTGTCAAGGATACTAATGTCAGTTTGAAGTTGCTGTGTCAGTTTTGATGGATCTGTATTATTACGCATTCATCAGTGAAGACTCAACGGAGGAAGTGATGAGGGACTTGATGAAGAGCAAAACGAGCAGGAGGTCCCAGTGCAGTGCCTTGCGGGACTCCGAGGCGCTCACCGACCCAGTCTGGGCTCGCCATCAATGACCACTCCTGTAATACCTTATCTACTGAGCTTGGATATTGAGTCTGTTGTGAGGTACTGTGTCAAATGCTTATCAAGTGAATGGGCAAGGTCGTGAATTGGCTGTTGCGTCTCACACGAATGTTTGGGTATGAAACCGCGTTGCCTGTCAGTTATTGGTCAGGCTACGTGTGTCAAAATGCATCTATGAAGAATATGTACGAGGAGATGGAACCTAAAAGAAACAGGTCTATAATTAGAAGGGGTCGCCTTTCTTGTAGATAAGCGAAATATTTGCCGTCAGCCTGCAGTCATTGGGTAATTCACCAATTCACTGTAAAAACAGTGTTTAGAAAGTGAAGGCAAGGTGGTGTTTAGGTGTTTAATGTTTAGCAATTAAACACTTTGTGTTTAGAAATTAAATTTAGTTTTTACTGTTAATGGTAATGGATTATGAGAGTGTTATGCAGAGATTAGCCGCCATTTTCATGGTATCTGGTAATCCTATCTGGTCTAGTAGCCTTACGTTCCTGAAGCCTTTGAAAAGTTTTGCTACTCCATTTTGAGTAAACGCCGGAACGCGCTGTTGTTGAGTAGTGTATGTGTTAAGGCGATAGCATACCACCCACCCAGCAGTCTCAGTTTAGTGACAAAACACGCCTAATACGAAATAAACCGAAAGCGAAAACCTTCAGAGGATTATGTGACGGTTTTGTGACCATTCACCATACTCGTTGCTGCTGCTTCGAAAAGAATCGAGCAGGTATAAACCACAAATAGCCACTTGGTCACGTAAATGACTGTAATTAGAAGAGGTAGTCCGGTCGCCTTTCTTGTGGATGGGCGAAATATTTGCCACTAGCCAGTCATTAGGTAATTCACCAGTGGTAATGGATTATGAGAGTTAGTGCCAGAGATTAGCTGCCATTTTTATGGTATCTGGTAACCCTATCTGGTCTAGTAGCCTAAGCCCTTTGAACAGTTTTGCTACTCCATTTTGCGTAAAGTAAATGCTGGTTGCCGAATCCCTCTCATTTCGGTTCAGCACACGTGCAGCCAAAGGAAAAGGAAGTGGAACGAAAGACGCTGTTGATGAGTAGTGTATGTAGTAAGGCAGTCTCAGTTTAGTGAAAATTTGGTACGAGACAAAAACACAAACTCCATCGAATCGAAAGAAGGCACACAAGACACACCAGTAGAGGCAGCTCATAAGAAAGTTCGTAGAAGCCGAGAAAGATCGAGAGAATAAAAATCTAAACACGAGATTGGCAAAATAGGGTAAGACTTCCCGACGTTGATCGGATTGCATAACAAAGTAAGGAAGTTATATCTGAAGCAAAAAGAGGAAATATGCAAAAATCTCTTGTATCTATAGAATAGGCCAGGAGAACCTGAATTCAGTAAGGAATCAGCTGACAACTTTTCAAATCAACATACACAGACAGCAAACGACATCACCAAAACAATTCCTGCGAATGTTCTCGAAGCCTAAACCGCCGAAGCAGAACTTGACTTACAAGTACAGAAAATATACTGATGTATAATCTGCGCCAGGCTCAAACATAGTATTGTTGAGTATTCTAATTAGCCAACAAGAATGCCCACGTGTTCTAACACAAATTCACCCTACCTTCAACAGAATTTGAAGCAGAAGAAGATCCCATTATCATGTGAAGAAGAGGACTGAACCGTACCAGAGCTGTTTAGAAATATAACCCTGACGACTTCTTCTTCTTGCGTATGAGGCCAGCAGCTAAATATGTGTAAACGAGTGGAGCCAGTCACTGTTGATTCGTTGGGGTTTTTTGAGAAGTGGTGTCCACCGGGGACGAAAGGTACACTGTTAAAAATGTTCCTAAATTTAACGCAGACTTTACTTTTAATTACGGTAACAACAAATATTCAATAGTCTTCACCTTTATTACTATAACCTAACAGAAACTTACAATTTTGAAGCAGAAAATTTAATAAACAAGTGAATAAAAAATATACTACACATTTTGAAAAAGGTCGTATTTATACGCTGACGTTTATTATATTTTTCCGTAATATTACGTTCTCTTGTCACTTACTTGTTTTTAATGGTAGGGGCGAATACAACTCATGAAAGCGTTTTACTATAAATGTGTTAAATAACGTCGAAGTACCGTCATTACAAAAATATACAATCTTATTTTTCCCTATATTTTTAAAAATAGTTTGAAAAACTCTTTTCCTCCTTTTGTTTATATTTAGTTTTAATTTAAAAAAAGTAGTACACACACACACACACACACACAACGCCCACACACACACACACACACCACACAACACACACACACACACACAACACACACACACACACACATAATAGTATATTTATATATATATAGATTATATTTTATATATATATATTTCATTTTGCATCTGCAATCAGTTAAGTCATGTGTGTAGTGAAGGTTTAGGACTTATCTTAAGGCCTTGGTTCTAATCTATGTAAGGTACATTGTATTAAGTTTATTCCTATGGTGATGAAGTAATTGATGACAATTAGAATGTGTAACATTACCTATTAAAAAACAAAGTGTATTAACTGGTTGAAATATATTCTTCACGTTTCCCTGTTTTATTGCCTTTTTTCTCAAAATTGTTTGCCTGATGAAAGAAAACACCTTTGTACACCACGTGGTAACGTAAATACAATTTGTATGGCGCCATAGCTACAGTGTGAAAATTTGGTCCAAAGGATTGTAAGAACGTTTTAAGGTCTAACATTGTTTTAACAAGTGTCAAAAAACCAAACTAACCGTGAACTGAGATTTCTGAGATTTACCGCTGTTATTTTACGTTCCCTGCAATGGTTTCGTCTTTTTCGACCTCAGTTTATTTTACGTCTGCATTCGTAGTGAGTCCCCAGGCTGACATCAAAGTCCTGTTTTTTACAGGTTTAATTTTAAACAGTGTAGGGCACTCATGAGAATGTGATCCCGCAGTCTTCTGTGAGGGAAGAACAACATTGGCAGGCTGGAGATGGCCCCGCAGCCACCCCCGCGGTTGCATATTGATGTTGAAGCGACCGACTCTTGTGCGAGTCCGGTTTAAGGTGACCCATAGAAGATTGCTACCAGGTGGTAGTTCTGTAATAGGTGGTAATATTAGGTGTATGGTCTGGGAAGAGTACTGTATCTAGCCAGGCAGGTTCCAATATGTTGAATGGGGAGCGGGAGAGTTTAGCATCGTGTTTCGACAGAGGGACCGAGGAGCACAGTCTCGTCTGCCGAGCTGTTGTAATTCTTTGACAGTGTATGCAGAGGTTGCTTGTTGTCCAGAAGAGCCTTATTCACTAGTTTGTGCGTTGTGGTTGTTCTCTTCGAAAGCATGCAGTGCAATGCCTAAAAGCACTGGTAGAAACTAGTAGAGTGGGACAGAGACAGTAATGGTTCTCAAGGTCTCGTTGAGTACTGTGTCCGCCTCTTTGGTGATAAATGCTATTGCACCATGTTTGGGCGGCATATTCAGCAACGTGTAGACCAAAGCCAAGCTAGGCGTGGTGAGTTAGGAGTAGTTTAGATTGAGTCGTTGGGACGGCTGGCACCCCATGAGGAATGGATCCAGTAAGTCGGCACAGGATGTTATTCCCCGAAAATACCTTGGCGCATACGGACTCGAGGTGTTGCCGGAAAGTAAGCTGCCGGTCAAGTTTCACACCAGATAGGTTGGCGTAAGGATTGTATGGCAGAGGTGCTACATTGAGGTTGATTTGAAGTGGTGACGAGCCTCTTGGTGTTGAGGTGGAAGGCGCAGTAGCGGTGGTCTTGCTTAGTTCAGTTCAGTCTCCAGGTCTGAGATATGCTGCAAGCAGGGCGTGGCATATCTGCAGTAATGTGTACTTTATACTCTGTCCAGCTGTTGTCCGAGTGGAGAAAGGCGAGATCGTCGGCCGTTAGACATATTTGTCTAGATGAGTTTGAAGGTATAATCGATATATCCAAGTTAACAGCTGGAGCCCAGTACAAATTCTTGTGATACTCTTCCTCCGACGACGCAGACGACTACTTGATTGAGAATAAAGCTTGGTTTTGCAAGCATGGTACATATGAATTGTACAAGGTGGGACGATCCGGGAGATGGATCTGAGAAGCTTGAGTGTCAGGCCCGGGTGTCGTATGTTGCAGTCAAGTCACCAAGATGACGCCTGCCTTTCGGGACGCTGGTGACGACTGTGAGTGGGAGGGTGTCCTTTCAAATACGGTACTGCAACAGACAGTTATCTTTGGTTAGAAATGGTTACCTCGAACAAAAGCTATACGAAGGGTTCAATCAAGAAGAAGCTACTAATTGTAGACCACCTTTAATGGAAAGAGAATTCAAATAACACCTGGAAATTAGCAGTGGCAGGGCTGAACCAGCAAACGTCTGGGATTCCAGTGCCACCCACAATCTCATCCAGTGTACTTCGTGTTCATCGTGTTCCTATTTCTGCCAGTATGGATAAACGAATCTTTTTTTACGACTACTAAAATGAAATGTTTGCAGCTAGGAATTAGAACAAATTAGTCTAGCAGAGTACATGAGTTCCCTGACCCCCCCTTAAAACTAAATTCTAACATGATTTTTACTAGAATCTCTACGACATTCTACATCTTAAAGAGTTTTGATGTTACCAAAATCAAAATATTGTCCCACAGGGTCCATTTGGCGGCCACTTGGATCCAACGCGATCCGTCATATAAAACTGGTTGATGAGTTGTTGAAAAGTATCTCATAATGATTCGTCTCATCATAAGGGAATAATAAATATATACTTTGGCATATTGTGATGTCCAGTTACATAGATGGGTGAACACGTGATAAAGGTCATTGCACTTTTAATTCGTCATTGACAGGGCTAACTTCAAAATGCAGGGCTCTTGACAGTATTGTATCAATTGGCAGCTATGAGCAGAGCAATCCAGAAGAGTATAGTTTGAACTATCTACGGTCTGTTAAGTTAAGCGGTAATATATAAATTCGGTTGTAAGTTACTTTTTATCAATATTTGCATGTTTGGGAATTAGGGCTACTCATCTCTTTCCTAACCGAATAAACCAAAATGGAAGATCTAAAATCATGGAAACTATGAAATTCCAGATGCTCATGCGCCTCATACCAACAAGTTGACACCAATTTTGTCAAGATTGAAGATTTTGAAATTGGCCCCTGTCCAATGACCAATCAAAAGTTCTTGACCTTGATCACATTTTTACCCATATCTTGTAATCTGAACATTCACAGATATGAAAAAGCTATATATTTTTGATTCTTAGATGAGCGAATTCATTGAGATACTTTTAAAACTAATTGAACCACTTTGTATGATTAATCCCATTTAACTCCAAGATGGCTCCAAAGGACCATGTGGGAGCAATATTTGATTGGTAACATCAAAATTCTTTAAGTAGATGTCGTAGAGGTTCTAAAAATCATGTTAGTATTTAGTTTTAAGGGGATCTGCTAGACTAAAACAGCAGTGGAGATCAGACTGGTTAGTTCAAACTGGATGTTTCAATAGGGTCCACTGGCAGTTGTTAGGTACGTAGTATCAACGTATTTCTGGCACTACTCAAGACAAGACAAACCGGGATGGGATGCAGCTGAAACGACACAGAGATAAAGCAGAACTGCAAAAGATTATACCACCGACATGGACGCTCATTGTAAGAGGGAGCGTTACATGGTGGTAAGCTACTACTTGGACTATGGATTACAATATTATATATATTATAGATATATCGATATAATATTAATATATATAGATTATATAGATATATATATATAGATATATATATCTATATATACTATATCTATATATCGATATATATCTATAACTATATATATATTATATATATAAATATCATAATTTCGAGCGAAATGTTCATGAACGCGGGACGTAGGCAAAATTTGCAAACAATTAATGAGACAACTGTTCGGCAATTAAATGCCTTCATCAGGAACTGATGTCCAAAGCTTGGTCTTCATAATTGTTTGCACATTCTGCTACGCCGCGTCATGAACATTTCTCTCGAATATAATTTTCCACAAAAATCATACATGTTCCAAGAGTGTTTTAAAGGCAACAAATTTCTCACGTAGATATATATATATATACTATATATATTGTAGCCAATGAATAATTCAATTTCCCCCTAAGTGTAATTCTAAGGAAATTATTATATTATTATCGGTTTTCTCTATTATCGGTTTTTTCTATATCAGTCTGTAACTTTGTAAAGAACGAGGCCTCTTCTGATTCACCTTCAGCGGCGCATCTTGAGTTTAGGATCATATGGAACATAGGATCTGATAGTCTTTGGGCATTGACAATACGTTTTGTCATGTCCTACACTTTGAAGGCTTTGCATATATTGTTGGCGCTTTTGACTGTATAGCAGCTATATATTTATATAATATATATATATATATATATCTATATTATTATATTATATAGATATATATATAATTGTACTCCTGTGTAGCTATTTGTGTTAAGGTCCAAAGTTGAGAATTTACCTTTGGCGACAGATCATTTCAACTGGAACATCAGGGTACGTGCATGACAATAATAGGAGTAGCTAGGAGTGCGAAGTTAATTTGTGAAAGATATTTCTGGATAAGATGCAACGAGTGTGGAATTTAAGTGTTAAAGGGTATGTTAACTGATTTTTCCATGTATTAAGAGATATATAATAAGAAATGTTTGTTTTCCTTAGTGACTTGTAGGAATGGATGAATGAAACTGAAACAGCATACAACAGTCTGTACAACAGTAAACGAACGACCAGGATATGACTGTCCTATTTAATGTGTGGAGTAGTAAGCAAGGCAACCCAATTTTAACTACACGGGGCTTTATTGGTAAAATGCCAATACAATTTTGATAATTTTCATGAACTGTTGATTCAGCTACCGGCTCGAGTTGAACGCCGAAGGTTTTTGCTATGTGATAATGGCAGAGAAGTCAAAACTCTTACATATACTACCAAAAGATTCTGTGGAACGTCTATGAGTTGCTCAGTCGAGGTGGCTCGAAAAAGTTGGCGTGGAAAACATAACAGGAAAATTTGGGCAGAAATTCCGAGTAGCTGCAAGAACAGTTCCTACCGAAGATCGGAAGTACGTTAATGCAGTAGGCGTAACCATAAACACATCATTCAAGTTCTATGGAGGTGGGGAAAAAGACTGAGCAAGATGTGTATATATGTATGGAACTGCGAGGAGGGGATATAGCCATTGCTAAACCAATGCAAAGAAAAGCGTCAACGAATCACGATTGAGGGCATTTAAGTGGAATATGAAGCTGTTTGACTTCTGCATTGCACTATGGGAGTCAATAAAACACAGCCATCGTAACGTCAGTCTTTGAACTTTCTCATCAAGGGAGGATACAACATGAAGCTGGGAGAACTCGGAATGGCAATACAACTAGAGCGCACGCAAATCCAGAATGACGGGTATGCAAGGGGATGGCTCCCGAAGTAATCCAGGAGCAAAAAAAGATCCCCCAAGTCCGGTCTCTTCTACATTGCCATCGTGGGTGTGGGAGATTTTCACCACGATATCGTTCGTCGATTGTGGAACAATTTCCAAGTAATGGCTCCGTTGGCACAGGAATAAGTCCAGAATATACATGATGATTGTCCAGACGTTCTGAAGTCGATGATGTGCAGATGCTGGGAGGGTGATCGAGCCAAGAGACCAAATAGAAGACATCTGTCTGGACGTTACTGCCATGTGAAGGAATATTATACAGATTATGGTTTTCAATTCACTACATTATGCTGTATAAATTGATTGTAAATACCAAAATGAGTGTGAAGTTAATTTCTTACACCATGTTCCCTTCTAAACAGATCAATGCCAAGTCGTAAACAGTACAGTCTTTAGATGAAAACGGATGATGGAACTGACCGAAGAGACTGGGGAATGTTCATCAGGTATTTTACAAACTTACACACGTATCAATAATTCTCTATTTCCCTTGGATCACAGTTACATTTTCTTCCTCAATTATACCGTGCTATGAGATCCGGGTATTGCATCCAAGCCTTTGAAAATTATTCTGTTGTGATTTGACAAGGTAGTCATGTTAGTGAGCTTATTAATGAGTACAGTCTATTCTTTACAGAGACCAGAGGCAGTTCAGCTTATTTACAGGTTAGAATAATCGACATAATCCAAACCTAAAAAATCCGCTAGTAGAATTGAAGCCCGTCTCAAAAGATGGTATGGTATATCCGTAAATCCCTAAACGCCGTTTTTGCCACTTTTCAAAAATCGGGCAGAACACTGATCTTACAACGCAAAATACCGCTACCTCCATTTTTGCGGTGATCGTCGGTTGCTAGTCATTTTGCTCTAGGGATATAACAATCAAGGTACTCGTATTATTGGCAAATCACTTTTAAAGAGCGCAGAGTGAATTTGCCTTTTTGCTTGCTTTTTGCCATTCCGGACTTCTAAAAGTTGAAAGATTGGCGGTATGGCTACTTGATGAAGAGCAAAGATTTTTCCAGCATGCAGAATATAATATTCCACATTCACTTTTCACATCAGTGGGTGGAGTTTAGCATACGAACACGCAATATTATCTAATATCCATCTAACATGAGATAATATTAGATAATGCGGTTCGTCAATCAATGTTTACTCATCCTGTATACTCATCCCTTGTAACAGCGTGAATAAAAAAATTGTGCATGAAAAAACACAAAATTGACTCTGACCTGTTTTACACTTCAACTGTGCCGCAGTTGATGTTTTCATGATCTCTTCATCATTTTCGACGTGAGATATGAAGATTTTCGCATGATCCATTTTTAATAACCCATTTCCAATGGATTTACACAGTGTAAACTGGGTTATCAGTTCCATTATTTTGTCTGTAATAGGGTGAACAAATCTTTCTGGATTCCTTCATTTTTTTCAAGCATAGAAAGTCAAACATATGCAGATCATGAAAACAGCAACTGCGTCACAGTTGAGTAAACAGGTCAGGGTCAATTTGTGTTTTTGCATGACAAATTTTGTCGATTCACTCTGTATACGAATTTGTCAAAACCAAATAAACAGAATCGAGTTTGTAATGTTTAAATACATACTTATACCTAATTGAAACTCTGTTGCAAGAATTAAGATAAATAAAAGATAATATGTTTTCCCGTATGCTTTAAAGATCTTGAAAAGGCAGCCAATATTGCCGCCATCTTGAAGCTTTGCATGTTAACAAAACAAAATGGAAGATAAGTATGCCTAATGGTCAAAGTTATTCCCTACTTTAATTTCCACCTTTAAAATAATAATAATGAATTGGTTTGATATAACTAAATAATAATTATTATACTATACGTCTAGAGTACTTTAGGTTCTTAATATCTTAAAGGCGGCTATGTTTTGAGAATGTTAAATACAAGGAATGCAGATAAGATTTTCTAATGGCAGATGGTCAATTTGCTATACTTTCACGAGATACTGATATTTTGGGGCAACCATATTAGAATTTTTTGGTGGCAATACTCATTCCTGGAATCATGCCCAATCCTCACACTCCCAGGGGATATGCCTAGTTAACTGCCCAAAATTAATCTGACTTTTCGCATATCTTTTGCAGTTTTCATATTGTAACAATGTCATATTCTGATTATCATGTTAACATTAATTGTTTAATTACAGGGTCCAGCCAAACTTCCTCTGGCATTAACCCCCAAATGTTTAGGGTTTGGTCCATTGCAAGTCCAACATGAAGGTAAGCTGAAACAATCAATTTATAAGGGAATTATGTAAATCCTAGATCCTAGTTTGTAACTTAATGGAAGCAATTTCTTTGCGTTTGAGCTGTGTTGAGAAGAAATACAGCTCGAATGTTATCCGCTCAATAAGTGTTAATGTTGGACAAATATATTTACGAAACGTCGTTCATTATCACTTAGCCATTTACTGGGATAACTTTCCCGTACGTTCTCTGATTAGACACTGACGTACTGATGCCCTTGTTTCGATAGGGTAATTGTATATACAAATAATCTGGTTGCTATGGAGTTTGGTACACATTATAAATCAAATTTTAATTGTTATCTGGTCAATACCATTCAAAATATAAGCCATACCACAAATTCAGTCACAGGTTGAACACCAAAAGGCAAATTCCAGATAAGTACCGATCGATAACTAAGTTAACTTTGCTCATAGTTTTGTTTATAATGATAAAATATTGGCAAGATGTATTCAGAGATTTGGCAAAAAAACTAAAATTCACGCAGATTCCATAAAGAAGACAATCTAAAGTGACTAAATGATGTCGTCTTATTATTTTGTTAAAATACCTTAATCTCACAATAGTTGCCACTGGCAAACTTTTCGTTCAGGCAACCTTCACGAACACGAGATTGGAACTTCCTTGGCTACTTATAAGTTGTCTTGACTTACATTATGCAGGGACGACTCCGTCACCGACTTCAGCTAGTCCATCAACGTCATCACCCACCAATTTCAAGGTGGGAAAAAACATGAAGGGGAGGAAAGGATAAGTCTATTATTATTTAATCAATTTATCACTCAAACACCTTTTTTATTTGAGAGTGTTACATATTCCTGCTATATAGCGCAGCCAGGCTATAGGCTGGCATTGCGTCGGGACATTCTGGCATTCCCGCCAGGCACACCAAACTCCTTGGACGAAAACTAAGACAGTTCAAAATGAAATTCTCAAAAAACGAGTAAGCATATAGAATAAAGCACTTAAATAGAATGAAGCACACAGGTCCTTATAATCACTTCCCGGATGTCGTTGCGCCTAACTATCTCCCGCTTTGGCTCCTTACTCTCTCTGGAGTTAATATGGGGCGGCTTCAATCACTTCCTTCATTGCGCGACTATCTCCCAAGCTCTTCTCTCTTACTCTCTTTGCCTTCTCTCTCTCTCTCTGGAGTTCATAAGAGGCGGCTTCAATCAATCACTTCCAGGTCGTTGCGCATCTCCTAGCCGCACTATGTGGGCCTAGGCAGGCAGACCGAAGCCGGCCGAAGCCGAAGGCTGAGGAGCAAGGCCGAAGGCCGCGATATATACAAATATTGACTGCTATGAGGGACGGGGTTGAAACTATAGGCCCAATGGGATCTCGAAACCAGACTATGCCCCGAACGTAAGCCGAGGGGCAGAGTATGTTTCGAGATCCCGAGGGCCTATGTTTCAACCATGCTCCGAATAAAAAGCATTCCATATTTGTTTTTATATACCGAAATATAGATTTTGGTCATCTGATTGGTTAAAAGAACTTCCAAGCCAGATGCCTAATATCTCCTCGTTGTAGCTATGGCGGTGCATGCCCGTTTAACAATTTGTGTAACTTAGGGTCCAAAACTTGTGAAGATTAGCAATCAACCTTTCTTGTGTTGAAGGAAGGATGTTGGAGTCCAAAACGGATCCCGTAATACGTCTTGACATTTTTTGTCCGGCACGATGGCGTAACAATTTTCCTTGCATTCATTAGCTCGAATTCGCACTTTTACAACACGGCCTGCAGATGGCCGTCATCGTTGTCAATTATAATCCTCGAATCTCTTCACGGTATTTTACCTGCGTTTGGTATTAGCCCCTAATTAGCTTTTCTCGATTCCCTTTCAGATCTTCATCTACAGCTCAAAGCATGAATACTGATGCTGCGATTCAGCCATTTCTTGCTCTTGTTTGTATCAGACTTACACTACAGGCCTGGTATGAGTAAACAAAATGCGATGGTCTGCTTATATTCATCTCTTACACCAGCTTCAATATGTACACTCATAATACGGATGAATAGTTCGTACGGCAGTCTTTTACGCTGGGAAGAGGTGTCCCGGGCATAGTTTATGAACTATGCCCGCTCTGCCCAGGGCATAGTTCATTTTTGGTTCAATTTTTGAAGCTAGTTGAATTAATGCCTTCACTTTTAACCAATCAGATGACAGGGATCTATAATTGAGGTATATAATGTAATATACAGTGACCGAGGCCGAAGTAGTGCTACTATCTCCCAGCTATGTCTCTCTTACTCTCTCTCTCTCTCTCTCTCTCTCCTCTCTCTCTCTCTCTCTCTCTCTCTCCATCTCTCTCTCTCTGGAGTTCATAAGAGGCGGCTTCCATCACTTCCAGGTCCATACCCTATTGTATCTCAGCTCTGTCTCTTTCACACTCACTGATTTTTTTTTTTTTTTTTTTTTTTTTTTTTTTTTTTTTTTTTTTTTTTTTTTTTTTTTTTTTTTTTTTTTTTTTTTTTTTTTTTTTTTTTTTTTTTTTTTTTTTTTTTTTTTTTTTTTTTTTTTTAATCACTTCCAGGTCGATACGCTATTGTCTCTCAGCTCTCTCTTAATCTCTCTGGAGTTAATAAAGACTTCCAGGTCGTTGGAGTTCATAAGAGTCGGCTTCAATCACTTCCAGGTCGATACGCTATTGTATCTCAGCCCTGTCTCTCTCACACTCATGGAGTTAATAAGGGACGGCTTCAATCACTTCCAGGTCGATACGACATTGTATCTCAGCTCTGTCTCTCTTAATCTCTCTGGAGTTAATAAAGGCGGCTTCAATCACTTCCAGGTCGTTGTAGCTAATAACATGAATAAGGGGCGGCTTCAATCACTTCCAGGTCGTTGGAGTTAATAAGGGGTGGCTCCAATCACTCCCAGGTCGTTACGCTACTATCTCTCAGCTCTGTCTCTCTTAAAGCAATAATAGCACATTTTTAAGAGCGCCCCAAATTTCCAACAAATTTGAGATTTTTACACGGTTGCATTGGTAACTGGATAGTAAACTATACCTGTGAATGGTTAAGCTCGAAAATGCTGCAAACGAAGGAATTTTGAAATTAGAATAAAAATATCGGAGATCTCCGATGATAATTCAACGGCTTTTTGGAAAAGGCCTTCCAATATGAAATATCCGGGAAATAGCGCCATGTACGTGTCTACGCTCATCCATAGTTGTTTTATTGGTTCAGAGGTCATTTTCTTGAGGTGGCACTAATTCATCATGGACGGACATAAACTTAGCCTTTCCAGCTCTGCCGTTAAGTACAATCTGGGATCCCAATTTTAATTACAAAATCGCTTTTATGATAAATGCGCATTTTTGAGCATTCACGTTCGCAGCGCTGAGGTATAGTTTCCTAGACAATTACCAACATAACTGTACAAAATATCAAATTTTGAAAATTGGGGGCGCTCTTCAAAATGTACTGTTATTGCTTTAAGACCATGATATACTAGCCGTCGCAGCGTGCGACTGTAAAATCGCTAGTGATAAAACACTCCTAGCGTTTTATCAATCGCTTCTAGCGTCAATAGAGCGTCGGAGCGATTGAGTTAATTGAATTCAACTGGCTTGCGTCAAGTCGCTTGGGCATGCTAGCGACTTATCGATTAGATATCGGCAGTCGCTTTCCCAATAAGCGGCGGAAGTGATGTCATAAAAAAAACGCTAAGCTCCTTGCGATTGCTTAGTATATCATGGAAGCGATTTCCAAACTCAAGTACCTGTTACATGCCAGTTCCACCCAGTTCTTTCAAGTTGAAACCGGTTTCTATTGTTTTAAACAATGACGCACGGTTAAACCGACATGAACCGTGCGTCAGCCGCCGGTGCAGTTTTGAAGCAGCCCCTGATAATATTTCTACATAGATAAAATACAATAATAGAAAATAATAAAAATTAACAATGTAGTTCTGGAAGGAAAAAGTGCAGTGAATACTAAATACAATGTGTAAAACACCAAATATAAGAAGCAATTATGTGATACATATAGTATACAACTATTGACTGCTATGAGGGGCATGGTATGAAACTCTAAATGGCCCAAGGTGATCTCGAACCATAACTATTGCCCCGAGGGCGTAAGCCGGTGCATAGTATATAGATAAAAGTTTGGTCACTATTGGTTAAAAGAACATTCTAGCCAGGATTCTTAACATAGGCCTAAGATGTGTAGGCCATGGTTTAAGTAACAACATTTTGTGGTTTCCAATTAAACAAATCCAAAATTATAACAGTAAAACGCGAACAGTAACAGTTAAATTCCAAAAGTTCCAATTCTTCAATTCCATGTCAAACATTTTTAAAAAGTCCGCATCAAGTCTCGTAAGTTCTTCCTGCCACGATTGCAAAATCATCGTTATATCCAGGAAACCCTCTGTCCTTTAGACCTTGTTAGAATTCATATCCAGTGACTCTTGAATGAAGGCCATGTCTGCTGCGATAGGGATTTTTGTGCTTTACACCACCCTTAAGGCCGTACCTTGCATTTTCAGGTTGCTGAGAACCTTTGAAAACTCGTGGCGAATTAGCAAAATCTTCATGAACCATAACAACTTTCCTTGTGTTGAAGAAGTGAGGTTGGAGTCCAAAATGGATCGCCATCATCGACTTTTTTGCTATACCAGTGCCATTTTTCCTTCGGCAGAGCGTAGCAATTCATCACACTCCGAATTCGGCAACCTTTCACGGCCTGCAGATTGGACGTCATCGCTGTCAAATAATCCTCGCGATCTTCCACGCGTACTTTACCTGACGTTTGGTATTAGCACTAGCAGCTGCGTCTATGATTCATTAAGACTTCCGTCAGCTTACAAACTCAAAGCGTTGCTGGGATTCAGCCATTTCGTTGTTTGCCCTTGTTCGGTGTTGTTTGTACCGGTTTCTGGACCGGCACTGTGTTGGTAAATGGGAACAAAAAAATTCCCTAAAAGAAAGCGATCGCTTCTGCTTCACACCAGAATGTGAACCGGGTTCGGTTCGCTGTTTCAATCTCATTACAACCAGCTTAATATGTAACTCATATACGATGGATAGCCCGTACGGCAGTCTCTATGCTGGAAAGGTGTCCCCGGGCATATTCATGAATGAGATGCCGCTCTCCCCCCAGGCAATAGTTTCATTTTTTGGTTCAATTCTTAAGCTAGTTGAATTCATGCCTCCAAAACTTTAACCATATAGATTGAACGTAATCTATAATAGGTTGTATATAATACGTATATCAAGTTTTTGAAACTTTGTTAAATATATATTTTATGATGTACTGTATATTACAGGTACTCTTACAAAACAACATTACAACCGTTCCATTGAAAAGGTTATCAGCAACAGATTCTTGCTGAATCTGGCCAGCGATATTGGTACTGAGTGGGAAGATTTAGGTGTCTACCTGGAGCTTGAACCCAATGAAATCGAACGCCTACAGATGGGAATAAGGTACAACATAAAGCAAGCTGTCTTTAAGATGCTGATCAGCTGGAGACGAAGACAGGATCCAGGAATTGGACTGCAACGTGTGGTAGATAATCTTTCAGAAGCGCTATCAGACTCTAAAAGGAAAGACCTTGAACATCGGGTTCGTGAGCTATTACAACCGCTTCAAAGATAGCCATTGTCATAGAAGATACACTTTAAAAGGGTCTTCTTGCTTGCAGCAATCTAAGCTCTTTACAAGTGATACGTTCACATTCACTTGGAATGAAATTAAAAGAGTATTATTAATGTTCCACATTGCGTATTCAAAGTAATCAATGTGAACGCATGATAACGCTAACTCTCCTTACCAATCATCTGAGCATTAAGCTAAGTTTGTTTTTAATTCCAAAACCTGTCCCATTTAGACCATTACCTCTTAGGATATAGTAGAAAACAAGAATTTCTTTTGGAATTCGCTGTAAGAACAATTCTGCATTGAGAAAGAGTGGTGATTACTCTTTTTCCAATTTTCAGAAAATGACACTTAAACGATCTATTTTTTTCAAAGGAATGCGCTATTAGCAGCGTTGGTGTTGACAACATTCACAACGGTTAGTTCATTGTTAGTTGGGAACAACTGGAGAAAATTTTCATCCAACACTCTTAGAACTCTTCTGTCCTGGGTGCTACACCCTAATGTTATATATCCCAAACGTCCCTTAACTGCATTTAAATGCACGTTTGAAAAATACAACAAACACGGAGCAGACCCCTGCCTTGTTTCAGGGGGAAATTGCCTCACATCTAACAAGAAAGATAACACTAGCTCCTTTTTTTTGCGGTGATCGTCAGATTTTCCTCTACGGACGTTCGGGATATAGAATATCGTTGCGTTATTTATATGTTCTACAAATAACTTTTGAAGGGATTTGTACGGTTCTTGAGTAAGGGTTCTTTACAGTTTAAGGTTATCCAAAGAACTATTTCCGCAGCTACGAACTTTTGTTTTTTGTTTCTACAAAAATCCATAACTTCGTTAGGTTTTTTTTGTTGAACCAATAAAGGCGTTGTCCTGATCAGAATTCAATAATATTACAGTCAATATTTAAATTTAATAATGCCCACCCTTTCGGGGGTTCTTTGTACAACGTTTTATAAGTTTTTTTAATGAACATAATAGGGGTTGTTTATAGAACATATGGTTTTTCATACAGGACACACGATTGGGGTATACTATTGAAGAGTGAAGACCAGGGCCGTAGCCCCGGGGGGGGGGAAGACACACGTTGGTTACATTTTTAACGTAGCAGATACATTTTAATGTCTGACCCCTGTATTATGACTCCCCCCTCTAGATTCCGCCCACACTTTCACGAGGGCAACCCCCGCTAAATTTCTTCATAACCTTCATAGAAACAATCCACTGAGAAAATGACAATACTTTTTCTCCCCAGGTCACGATTGCGTCCAAATACCCACATCCCTATCTTCTGCTCAGGATGACAAGTTGCATCATCGACTTTGGAAATCAGCAGCATGTCAATTTTGTCTAGAAACCATCAAAACATTGGTGCCTTTAGTACAGGCCCTCATTTTCCTCCCTAAAGTCCCGTCCCCTGCCATTGTTTTTTGTATGATATAGCATGCAAATGTTTAAATAGTACATTGTGGAATAAATAACAAACAATCAATATAGGAATTAGTTCGGGAACCGAATGAGCTGTCACTTTATCTCTACCGCCACACCCACATACATTAACGCTATGTCGGAAATAATCCTTGAACATAATAATAACGGTCAGTAGAAACATTAATAGAATAACTGATAGGTTTCTTCCTCATTCCGACAAAGCCCTTTGAGAGACTGAGATTAAGAATCAATTGGCTGAAGTGGGTTTCGAACCGTCGACCTCTGCATTACAACCAGTGCTGTACCACGGCCAACTGAGCTATTCACGGCCCTTGTGTTGGTGGTTGATCCCTAATAGCCATCATTTTTACTCTGAATCAGCAAACAGTTTTTTGTACTGCCGGATCAATATTGATGCAATCCCATGAAATCTTAATACACTCAAGAACAGAAGATGGGAAGACGGCGTTTGTACATTTATTGGATCATAATTGGTATCACTTGAATGTTAGATACATGTTTCGATTTAAACTACAATTTAACAAAAGTTGATTTGTTGGCTTACAAGAAATCTTACATTGTTGGAAAAAATGTGTATTAAATCACCTTTATTACTTCAAGATAACGGGGGAGAGGTAGAAAACCGTCCTGTGGTTTCCCCTATCAGTAAGTGCTCGCCAGTGAAGTCAATCTCTACACCACCAAACACTGTTCTTCCATAACATCAATTCTCAAGTATTCCCATATCATGGCTAGAGGTCAGCACAGGCCTTTTGTAAGGTATGCCTTGACTATAGCTTCATTGAATGTGGGGGGTTTTTTCCAATGCAAAAAGTAACATCATTGACAAGGTATCTCACCGTCGTCTCTTAGCTAAACTTCGCCACAGTGGTCTCTCTGCGTCCCTTGTATCATGGATTGAATGCTTCCTCACAAATAGAACCCAACAAGTTATTGTTGATGGCGTCAGTTCTGAGAGAGCAAATGTTCTGGTGTGCCCCAGGGCACAGTTCTGGGTCCAGCTATGTTTTTATTATACATAAACGACTTGCCAGAGAATATAAGATCTACATAACCTATGTACTTCATGTTTATTTTTTATCGCAGATATTTGCTGTTATAGGACATATTTTAAAATTATTAGATTTTGGCTTCCATTTTGAATTTGAAGTATGACTCAATGTTACAAGTGTCATACACTTGTTCATTGGATCCTATAGTATATCTAGTAACTCCATAGTTTGATAATATAGGGTTGAGTAGATAATTATCATTTATGGCGACGCCATCTTGGATTTTTCAAAACGTCCAAGGATGCCCAGGTGGCACCTGGCAGATTCTTATTCTACACACCCTAATCTATCATTTTCGGCAAAAAATTGTGTATATACTCAACTGTACGGTCACATGAATGTTCTCTCTGACTATTATATCGCAATCTATACAACTGCAAGCATAATGTCAAGGATATTGCTTATAAAACGCTTGTCAGGCCCCAACTTGAATACTGTTCTACTATTTGGGACCCTTATCAACAGTCATACATTGCTGCTATTGAAGCTGTTCAGAATAGAGCAGCAAGATTTGTTCAACGTGACTACCGCAGAATCAGTAGCGTTTCATCAATGGTTCAACGGTTGGGATGGAAGAGCCTTGAAGAAAGACGCCTCGGCGCTCGTCTAACTCTCCTTAACAAAGCTCACCACCAACTAGTCTCCTTAGACCTTCACAAGTTTAAAAATCGCAATAGCAAGAAATTCACCAGACAGAGTTCTACCATATCATTCACTCGCCCTCAACCAAACAAAGACTGCTACAAGTACGCTTTCTTGCCTCGTACAATTGCCCAATGGAACGTCCTACCGAATGTTATCAGAGACTCGCCTACATTAGAACATTTTAAGTCACAAATTTGTAAGAGCAATCTGCTAGCCATCACTCAGGGTGCCCTCAACTTCAAGTCGAACTAAGCTGCAAGCCGTGTCTGCGCCCTGTGCGGGATATCCAATTTTGGAGTTTGCACAGTAACTATAACAGATACAGATACAGATGCTGACATGTGTAACAATCTCCAATGCGATGTCCTATGTCTGCAGGAAACCCACAGAGGAACTGATAACGATCGCCCAACCATACCAGGAATGGTTCATACCATCGAGAGACCACATAACCAGTATGGAAGTGCTATGTGAAAACAGGCACCGTTGTAGAAGCAACCTCGATGTCTTCTGACAGTAACATCTATTGAGCTCAGCTCTGTCATCATGGTCATAGTTACATTAGTCTACAAACCCTCAATTCAATCTCGGAAATTCCACCAAACCTCATTTCTTCATTGGTGACTTCAATGAAACCAACAAAGACGGACACGCTGTCGAAGAATGATTATATACAGTCA
Source organism: Ophioderma brevispina (assembly GCA_023653785.1). Lineage (NCBI taxonomy): Eukaryota > Metazoa > Echinodermata > Ophiuroidea > Amphilepidida > Ophiodermatidae > Ophioderma > Ophioderma brevispina. The sequence goes on along the minus strand of JAMKCH010007807.1, from coordinate 6,507 downwards.
ACATCTACGTCTCCTTCACGACCCTAACCTGCCGCCATCGTTATATAGTGCCCGTTGGAAGAGAGGTTACAACCCTGATCTAGCTATTGTTAGTAAACATCTCTAATCTGTGTAACAAGATTTTTCTGGATCCTGTCCCACTAACTCAACATTGACCAATCGGTATCCAAGTCAACGCTTCCGTAAGACCAAACAAAGTGCCCTATTTCAGCGGCGCTTTAACTACAGGAAAGCAGTCTGGCAAGGATTCACTGATTAACAGGATCGGAACGCGAAGTCGATTGCTGCCAAACCCCATGACAACTATAGTAAACAAGACTGCCCGGAGATTCATACCCAGAGGCTGTAGGACAGAATACACGCCAGGCCTTTCCAAGGAATGTGCTAAAGAATATCAAGAGTATACCACCATGTTTGAAACTCATCCTTTCTCAGCTAAAACAACTGCTAAAGGAGAGGAAGTGTCAGAGAGGATCTCCCAGGAAAAGATCAAAAACTGGATGACCAATAACAGCAAGAAAGCATGGTCTACTATCCGAACGGAGAGGGCGAGGGGATCCAACAGAACCTCCACAGCAGTCAAATGTTACACCCAACCAAGTTGCCCACCATCTGCTTTTAAATGGTAAGTGTGGCAAAAAGCACAAGAAGATCAAACTAGACATAAGAGGTATAGTGGTGATTCTGGTTTCACTCGCCCCTTCAACATGGACGAACTGGATACCGATAGTGCTAAACTTCAACCAGAAAAGCAGTAGGCTTTGACAACATCTCAACTGAGCAGCTGAAAAACTTTGGTCCAGTAGCAAAGGAGTGGCTTCTTGAGGTCTGCAATTGCTGCCTTATTTCCCACAGGTTCCCAAAGATCTGGAAGAAAGCACATGTTATGGTGCTCCTAAAGCCTGGGAAAGATCCATTTCATCCCAAGATCTATAGACCAATATCACTCCTCAGCCATACCTACAAGCTCTTTGAACGTCTCCTGCTCAACCGCATCGCACCTGTGATAGACGAACACGTACACCTCATACCAGAATAAGCAGGTTTCCGGCAAGCAAATCAACAACAAGCCAAGTACTCAACCTAAACACATCGAAGATGGTTTCGAGAAGGGTTTGGTAACCGGAGTCGTGTTTGCTGATCTATCAGCAGCGTATGACACTGTTAATCACAGATGCTTGCTTAATAAGATTCCAGAACTTACACATCCGCTTGAGTCAAAGGATTGCTTGCAAACAGGGTGTTCTTTGTTCAGCTAGGGGCGAAGAAGAGCCGATGGCTTAGGCTCAAGAATAGACTACCCCAAGGGAGCGCGCTCGCATAACCTCTCCTGTTCAACATCTACACCAACGACCAACCTAGGAGTGCAGGAACCTAGCGTTTTATATATGCAGACGATCAAGATGCAGTCTTCACAGGTGTCGAGGAGAGACTCCCCAAAGCTTTGAATGAACTCACCCCTTATTATGAGGAAAACCACCTACGTCCAAATCCATTCAAGCCACAGGTGTGTGCTTTCCATCTACGCAACCGTGAAGCCAAACGGCAGGTGAAAGTAACTTGGTCTGGAACACCCCTGGAGCACTGTGATAATCCTGTCTACCTAGGAGTTACCTTGGACCGCACTCTCTCTTATAAGACCCACATCAAGAAGACGAAGAGTAAAGTGTGTTCACGCAATAACATCTTGAACAAACTCATTGGCACAAGATGGGGTGCTCGCCCACATACACTAAGATCGACGGCACTTGCCTTGTGCTACTCATGTGCAGAGTATGATTGTCCCGTATGGGAAAGATCAACCCATGGCAAGAAGCTTGATCCAGCGTTAAATGCCTCCTGTCGGCTTATCACATGATGTCTTCGCCCAACTCCAACGGACAACTTATGGGAGCACAGTACAAAATCCCTCCGCCGCGAAAAGTGCAACACCGCTATAGTTCCTATAAAACCTAGAATTTTGAGCGTAATTTGTGTAGTTTTGTAGCGGCTATTTGTCCTAGAGATTTGCTTTTGGTTTCATTCATGTGCGTATTCATTCATTTTTAACTTTTATTTAACAAATGGATGAGAAAGCGTTTTGGCGGTAGGATTCGGCGACATAAGTGAACCGCCGTGAAACACCGATACTGCGGGGTCATGGGCTCGAAACAACAGGGTGTAATTTTCAAATCTATTTGCGAAAAACTACATTGTCGATCTAGGTTCAAAGAAGATATTTTAAGAGCAATGAATTCAAAATTCTCTCCTGCAAATTTCATTGCTCTAGCTAAGGAAAGGGCAAAGATATGACGGATACAAAGGCGCATAAAGCACGTGTTTCATAGCAAATCATTTTGTACTGTGTCCCCCTATAATGCCCCGCTTGCTGACCGTTTTGCTTTCTACGCGGTCACTTTCAACGCGTTTTTGAGAAAGAGGTAGCGCAAATGGCGACTTGGACCAAAACACTGTTTCGCGAGAGCTGTGCGTTCTGCTATTTTCCTCCTCACAAGCACCCTTTTTGGCGCTCATTTAAAATGTTTTCTCGCTCATGAAAGTTTTTCAAATTGAATCATTTATTCAAAAATAAAGCCTCAATAGTTATGAGGATTTTTAAAATATCACGAACTTGTATTTTGTTGAAGCTATTGTCTCTTCTGAATTGAGTTAAATCCGACTTTTACTCAAAAACCCACAAACAGACCGGGATCATTTTACAGTTAGGCCTATTGGCACCCCTCCCTGGGCGGAGGGGGGGGTAAAGCCTCTTCAAATGTTTCAGTTAACATTTTTAAAGTAAAAGATCCTGGTCTATATCACGCAGCAGCCCCATCGGCACTTACCCACTCACCCCCCCCCCGGTGATTATCTTGCATTTTTTTACTGGCTGTCCGTGTCCTATTAGGCCTAATTATTATACTTTAAATACTCTTATTGAACTTGATTTATTAAAATCTAGAATAATCACCAGTAAACAAATTGATGAATTTTTCTGCTACGGGAATAAAAAATCAGCAAAAATGTCATATCAACTAGTTTTCCTATAACTGAGAGCTTGTCTCGGTGCTTCTTGTCAATTTGAGGGAAACTCTGATGTGCATACTCAGATTGTGTAGAGTGGTAAAAATGGGAGAAAAATGTAAATGGTCCCCTTACTTGAAATTGCTATATCTAAAACAGTATTCTTTAAAAGACGCCCAAGTTTTGGTCGATAAACTCATGATGTGTAGCTAATTAAGATTTCCAGTGTTTTGATTGTGAGAAATTCAGTGCGTTCTAAGGGAGCACATTACAAAATTCCTCCGCCGCGGAAAAGTGCAACACCCGCTATAGTTCCTATAAAACCTAGAATTTGAGCGTAATTTGGGTGTAGTTTTTTTGTAGCGGCTATTTGTCCTAGAGATTTGCTTTTGTTGTCATTTTTCATGTGCGTATTCTTCTATTTAACTTTTATTTAAAAGAATGGATGAGAAGCGTCTTGGCTGTATGATACGGCGACATAGTGAACCGCCGTGAAACACACGATTCTGCAGGTTCAGGGCTCTGAAAAAACAGTGTATTTTTCAAATCTCCTTTGCGAAAAACTTACAATTGTTCGCTCTAGGTTCAAAGAAGATATTTTAAAGAGCATGAATTCAAAATTCTCTCCTGCAAATTTCATGCTCTAGCTAGGAAAGGGCAACGTATGACGATACAAGAAGAGCGCATAAAGCACGGTGTTTTTCAATGGCAAATCATTTTGTACTGTGTCCCCCTTTATAATGCCCCTTGCTGAAACCGTTATGCTTTCTACGCGTTCATTTCAACGTGTTTTTGAGAAGAGGGATCGCAAAGGGCGACTTGGAACCAAAACACATGTTTCGCGAGATCGAGAGCTTTGCGGTTTCGCAATTTTTCCTCCTTACAGCACCATTTTTGCGCTCATTTAAAATGTTTTATCGCTCATGAAAGTGTTCAAATTGAATCATGTATTAAAAATAAAGCCTCATCAGGTATGAGAGATGTTTACATATCACGAACTTGTATTTTGTTGAAGCTATTGGCTCTTTCTGATTGAAGTGTTAAATCCCGATTTCTCATAAAAAAACAAAAAACGACCCGGGACATTTACAGTTTAGCTATTTGGCAGGCGCCAAAAAAAACCGCCCTCCCTGGGCGGGGATGGGGGGGGGGGGTACAGCCTCTTCAAATGTGGTTCAGTTAACATTTTAAAGTAAAATGATCCTGCTATATCACGCAGCATCCCATCGCACCACCCCACTCACCCCCCCACCCCGTGAATTTATCTTGCATTTTTACGCTGAAGCAGGCCTATATGATTATACTTTAAATCTCTTTTGAGACTTGATTTATTTAAATTCTAGAATACTCAACAAGCAAATTGATGAAAATTTCTTCTACGGGAATAAAAAATCACAAAATGTTCATTCAACCTAGTTTTCTATCTGAGAGCTTGTACTCGGTGAATTCTTTATGTGAGGATTTCTGATGTGCAATACTCAGATTGTGTATAGTGGGTAACAATGGAGAAAAATCGGAATGGTCCCCCGACTTGAAATTGCTATATCTAAAAAGTATTCAAATTTAAAAGACGCAAGATTTGGTCGATAAACCTCAAATGATTGTTTAGCATAATTAAGATTCCGTTGTTTTAGATTGTGAGAATTCATGCGTTCTAAGGTGGCAACAGTACCAAATCCCTCCCCGCGAAAAGTGCACCACCGCTATAGTTCCTATACACCTAGAATTTGAGCGTAATTTGTGTAGTTTTGTAGCGGCTATTTGTCCTAGAGATTTGTATTTGGTGTCATTCATGTGCGTATTCATTCATATTTAACTTTTATTTAAAAAATGGATAGAAAGCGTCTGGCGGTATGATCGGCGACATAAGTTACCGCCTGAAACCCGATTCTGCCGGGTTTCAGGGGCTCTGAAAAACAGGTGGTAATTTTCAATCTAATTTGCGAAAAACTTACATGTCGATCTAGGTTCAAAGAAGATAATTTTAAAGAGCATGAATTCAAAATTCTCTCCTGCAAATTTCATTGCTCTAACTAAGGAAAGGGCAAAGATATGACGGATACAAAAGAGCGCATAAAGCACGTGTTTCAATAGGCAAATCATTTTGTACTGTGCCCCTTATACATCGTAGCAGGAATTGCTCCACCAGACATCCGTCATATTGTAGCGAGTATGCAAGAGCGTAGCTGCCAAGTATCTAATGTGAATCACCCTATATCTGGACAGAGACCAGTTGCTAACTGCCTTAAATCCAGAGAGAGTTTCTTAAGTAAAGTCCAACCCCTTGAAACAGTCTCTAAGGAGTTTAAGGGTAGTGTTAACCCAAGTGCTTTTGTTTTTACACGAATTTCTGATTTTTGCACCATTGTAAACATCAACCTGTGTTCTATCGTTACCAACAATGGTTATCCACTGCAGACAATCCTGAGCTGTATTTTTTGCCGATTTAAAACGGCTATTTGATCATTTAAAGTCACAAAAACCACATGGTCTTAACGGCGGGAATTTAAGCACATCTCACGCCGTCGCGTCAGGCGCAAGGCGCAGCATCATGTCGCGCGGTGAATTTTTGCTGCGTAATGAAGCGTGAGCGTGCTTTAATACTTTTTGGCAAATTTTCAGACAAGATAACTCCAAAAATACTGAAGTAAAAGGTAAGGTTTAACTTTCCTACGATAGCAATCAGTCTTCTCTAGGGACGGTTTTCTCAATTTTTCATTTTTCGATTTTTAACTAAAGATATTCTCCAATATATACTCAATTTTGGAAAAGAAAGGTAAAAATCACACTTTTTTGACATTTTTCCCTATATTTCAAAAAGTAAGCTCTATTTTTAAAAAATGAAAAAACCGTCCCTAGACAAATTTGTCTTGTTTCTAAAAAATAACATAAGAAATCATGAAAATTCAAATTGTTTTTGTTATGCTGTCTGAAAATTTTGGGGCAAAATCCTGTTTTTTAGTATTTTTCTCAAAATACGGAAGTTTTACATTAATCTGATGCCATCATCAGGTTCATCGTTCAATTTTCTTTCTAGAAATATATACTTCTACATACAATAATCAAAAATTTGCAATGTTACAAACCAAAATAGATACTCGGAAACTGCCCTTCTAAGAGAGTCGCCTTGTGGAAAGAAAGACTTGCTATCAACCAAGAAACATCTATTGGTATTGAACCTGGTGAGCATCTCCCACCTGGAGCCGACTCCTCGTGTGCCTGAATGGCGATGTCTCAACAGATCGATCTAAGGCTTCCTTGCAGAAGTGGGACTATTTGGAAGCAGACCAGGACACTACCTGTGATTGTGGAACAGCACCACAGACAATGGAACATCTCTTGGTGTGCACAATGCTGGAGCAACAAAGCATAGACAAGGACCTTGCGGAATTCAGTGAAGCAGCCAGACATTAACACACCTCTAACTGGGTCATATTTGTGTTTGGATACGATAAGAAAAAGAACCAAGATAATTTTTAGTTTAATTGGAACCATAGGAGGGTA
>JAMKCH010007806.1:0-80783 GCA_023653785.1 Ophioderma brevispina | reverse complement strand
ACAGAAAATAAAAGTAGTATAAAATGACTGTGGTTGTCAATGATGATAAATAAATAAACGAATACACGGCAGATGGGCATGAGTTACTGCCCCCATGCACCAATTTTGGGAAATTTCACCTTCAATAAGGTGCATGTGATACCACATTAAATCCATTCTTTAAAAACACATGAAAAAAAAAACCCCGACTTTAACACTCCATTTTAAGCAAAAAGCATTACTTAAATGCGATTTTTAGCATTGATCATGAAATGGCAGTGGTCTGAATTTCAGTTTTGCATATACTTTTTATCCCTAAGTACTGACATGTGTTTTGTACAGTATAGTATAGGAACATTACAACTGCATTGGGATTGGTTCAAAAAAACCTCTGAAATCCGTTATTTTGGTGATAATAATTATAAGCAAGTACAATCTGCCGCTGTAGCCTATACTTTGTTCCGCACACCCGGGGGGGGTACAAAACAGTGTTCGGGGTATTAAGAGTGTTATTTTGGCTGTGAACAAAGTATTACCAAATTATAGAGTAATAAACTTTAGTAATTAACTTTCAAACATTTTTTCCATTTTTTTTTTTACTTTGCAGTATCAGGGTATCTTCATGGCCACCCTGTGGTCATCCTTATACGAGATTTCGCGCAAGCGAACTTCAAAAGTCCCGATTAGCATAGTTTATCCCGATTATCTATCGAGTTCTCGATTATCAGCAGAGCGCCAGGTTTATGAAACTGAAGTGAATTCAGAATTTGTCATGCAGGTACAACTTGTGTTTACGCATTTCTTATCTTTTTGCCTATTTTTATATTCCTTCTAATTTGAATTTACTCGTTTCCTATTATGAATTAAAATTTATGGCTTATGAAGTGAGCTTTGAAATCTGTATTTGAAGCGTAATATTTAGATAATATTGCATGATGATTAATCGTGATTTGAATACTAGTAATTAATTTCGAAGCTTATCATTTGGTATTTAACAGGTACAATGGGAACTTTATGGTTCTTTTTTATCGCATATAAACGTAATAATACGAGTGTTGACTATCACGACTAAAATAGAATTTTACACCAAAAAAGGAAATTAGTGCAAAATGATATTTAGAGAGCAGACCTTGTTACAATTGGCACATATTAAAACAACATAATTATATTACTTTACTTTACAATTTAATTACATTGAGGATTAACTCATTTGTAGGATTGAAAGGTGGATTTTGAGCAGTAAATTGTAAGTTTTAGAGAACATGACAGGCATGAGTTCTATGTGATGGCGATGATGAAATGCATGTCAAGCGTGCACAAAAAACGACAGTTGATGACGTTCGCACCATGTTTTTGTTATTACCCACCCCCCCCCTCCCCCCCCCAATGGGATTTAATAATAAAAGTATGCGTTTGCATCTCGGACTTTTGTAAGCCCGAACGGTTTTACGATTTATATGGTAAGTTAAAGGTTTATTACAGCCACCATTATGGGGTCATTTTTTTGAAATTTAGTCCCGCATTTCAAGGGAAACAATTCAGAAATCACTGGCTATTATAGTGTGTATCAGTTGGATCTGTTTTAACTTGCATGGAGAGTTGTTATTTGATTGTACTTGGTGGCTCAACAGCGCGAGCACCGACTCGTAAGTCGGCTTCGATATATTATTACTCGCCAAGATAGAGAAATGAGATGAAAAGGAGGGAAGAAAGAAAAAAAGGACACTATGAGTTCCAATATGCTCATCATCCAAGGACACAGTTTTGTGGGTTGTACTTGTACATACATTGACATGAAAAACTGACCTTGCGTGATCTGGGTATCATATATCATACCCAAAAACCAGGGGGTGTATTTATCAAATCCAATGGTGAATGGAAGGTACTGAACTGTTTGCCAAGGGAATGAGATTTTACTAGCTTCATAATTACATGTATCGTGAGACATGAAGACAAAAAGTGATCAGGAAGGAACAAGTACATTAATGCTTTGCTCTTGTAACTAGTTTTTAAAAAATGTTCATTCTCAAAAATAAAGGAGCAGTGCATAGAAATAGGTTGTGTGCCACTATAGTTACCTTTTTTAAGGTAAAATAGATATTAAGTGTAGGATACACCATTAATCAACTGCGTTCATTTTGTGTATTTTTCAACGTTTTCCACAAGGCGATATGCTTTAAAGATTTTTTTTAGTATTTAGGGTGAAAGGAGAGAAGAAAGAAATGATTTCATACTGCTCATTTTGCCATAGAACGTTTGAATCTAGATAATTCGATAAAATTTTTGGTCTAGAGGGAAATTCATTCTTCACACAATTATATTGCCCTTTGTATAAATTTATATTTATGATTTGTAAATTCCAGGAAAAATCCAAAAATTTTGTGCTTTAAAGCATACCTCAAAACCAAAGCGAATCTTGCCCGAAAACAAAAGATAACCTCGCTTCCCATCTTATAAAAGTGGATAATATTTTCAGTGTTAAACGGATTGCGGTTTCCCTACTGAAAAGTAGTTTAATGGAATTGGTTAAATCTCATCATCATCACATCCTCATCATCCTCATCATCATTCTATCATCATCCATCATCATCCTCACTTTCTTGCAATATAACTTTGCCATAACACTCCAGTTTAATCGATCATTGTAAACATCTTCTATATAAAATCGATAGGCACATAATATTAACTTCTGTGCACATTGCCAATAACTTCTGTCACTTTAGACCATATTAACTTCTGTTGCCACATTTACAATATTACAGTTGTTCACATTTAGACCATATTAACTTTGTGCACACATTTAGAACCATATTAACTTCTGTTGCCCATTTAGACCATATTAACTGTAGACATCGCTGCCAGTTTTAATTTATTTCGACCACATGTGTTGTACCAGAAGTTAGGCCTATGCTAAAGGTAAAACGATAGGGATTTATTGCACTATACATGCATGGAGAATAGTGGATTTCGTAACAGGATAATCTCAATAGATTTCTTATCTTGTCTTTGGCTACAAAAATGTACTAAAAAACGAAAAGAAACGGTTGATTTTTTGATTATTTTTTGCTTTATTTCATATAAATATAGGCCAAATTTCGTATTTGCCTCCAATGCAAAATCAGCAATTTCACAATTTGTACCAGAGAGGGTATTTTGAATCAATCCAATAATGCATTGACAATGATGCATATACTGCCATTGTTACTAAGTACATGTCAGAGTTACTTAGGGATAAAAGTGTGACACAAAAGTTCAAGAACAACAAGACATTTCATGATCTGTGAAACATACCTTAAGTACTAACGCTTTGTATTTAAAATGAGCGTTAAAGTCAAGGTTTTATGTGTTAAAGAATAGGATTTTGTGGGATCTCATGACCCTATTCAGGTGAGAAAATTTCCCAAAACTGGCTGATTGTGGTATTGACTTAATACACCCTCTGATTGTGTTCAAGGTAATAATTCTCAGTTTAATCCTTTCAGATTTGGTAGTATTTTCTATATGAAAAGTTTTTAAAGTTTTCGTCAGTGCAAACAAAATTTAATCGGCTTTTCCATTTGTAGGTTCAACCAGTGAGCCATACTTCACGAAAATTAAGATTGGTCTTAAGTGAATTTAAGAAGAGTGGTTAGTCTTAACCTGTCTTATCAAGGGGGGGGGGGGGGTACCCCCACTAGGGGAACTTTGTCCGGTGCGCTAAAATGCCAACAGCTTTCGTAAAATGATTTGGGTATAATCATTTTTTCATCATTTCTGATTTCTGGTCATTTTAGCGAAAAAAAATGTTAACGGTTAGCACCTTCACCGGGGGTGGCGGTGGGTATTTTATACATTTTGAAAATAGTATGCACCAGTATGGCTCTAAAAAACACCAAAGTTTAGTTAAAACTAATCAATTGCCAATAGCTTTTTTTGTTTAATTTTCGCCTATTTTCTGTGGAAAATGCCAATTTTGCCGGCTCGCGGACTTTATGACGTCATTGTGACACCTTACTAGGTATGTTGCGTACGTATTGGTATCAATGAAGAGGAGGACCATATAGCTATTACAAAATCATAAGCATTGGGTGCTGTATAACGAATCTGAGGTGGTGGTAACCACCCCCAACCCCACCCTGGTAAAAAAAGTTTGGTAAGACGAGGGTAAGACCTGGAACGCTTCCTAAGAAGAACTTTTAAGAAATCGTAAGGAAATTAGTAAAGTGGACCGTCGGTAATAAAAAAGATGGCCGTTGAACTCTAAATCTGAATGGACAGGGTGAGGAAATTCGTTAAATTAATTTCTTTAATGGATATTAAATGAGTGACTATACCTTAAGAAGAAAAATATAAGTCCAATCTTAACTTTTATGAAATAGGGCCTGATGTGAAATTTTACACTTTAATACTACCAAAATAACTGCGGCACTCCCCCAGGTAGTTAGGGTATGCAAGGGTGGTGCACGATGTAAGCTATGCTAAGTCCTCCTTTTTCATTGATATCAAAATGAGGAGTACCAACATGCCCAGTAATTACGTCATAAAGCCTGCAAGATAGCAAAACTGTAAATTTCCATAGACACATGCATAGCAGTTCAATGTAGAAATGGCGAAAATTCAATTTGCAACAAATGTAGGATAGCAGATTTGTATGTGTATAGTGGTTTTGGCTCTTATAATTGATAATTGGTGCCATGAGAGAAGCTAGCTACCACCCTATGGCGCTAGTTTTTGCGTTGATAGGGTGAAAACTAGCAATTGGCAATTGAACAAACTTGTGAACCAGAATGGGTTAGCAAATAGACGAGAGTTGGTAAACCACATCTTTCCCTTTCGGTATTAGACGAGGCCCACGAGGGTTAGGACCCGGGAGTTAGGGTGGTACATGTTAAATAAGCAAACAATGTGGGGAAGAGGTAAGGAAAACTTCAGTCTGGTGTGAGAAATGTGGGAATTGGATCCATGGGAGTGGCCCTCAAGTTTTGTAAGAGATTTGTTTGTGGAAGATACTAGAAGAGCTTCTAGCTCTAGATGTGTACTGCTGGAAAAAGTTTGTGTGATGAAATCAAGTTAGATTCGGTGAACAAGTTTCACGTAAATGGGGACAGGGTAAGTGGGGTGTGGATGCAGGCGCTTTGACATCAGTGCGGTATGGGTGGGTGAAGTTTAGGAAACGTGTAGAGTTGTTACACGGGAAGATTTCCTTTGAAGGTTGAAAGAAATGGTTGCATAGGAGTTGTGTTCAGTGGCGTAGCCAGGGGGCAGTGGGGACAGCCCCCCCCCCCCCCTTGGGGAATCCTTGCCCCCCTCTTCCCCCCTGAAAAATTAGTGATTTTACATATGCCATACTATACTAAATCAAATTTTAAATATATGCCTTGCCCCCCTGAAAATATAATTTGCCCCCTTCTGGCCCCCCCCCTGAAAAAGCTGGCTACGCCACTGGTTGTGTGATGCCTGTATTGGAGTGAGGGACCTGGTGTCTGACGAAAATGAGAAGGACAGAGAGAGAAATGATGAGACGATGCGTGGGTGGTGAAGTTGATAAATATGCAGAGACACTATGACGTGTGGTTGCAGACCGTTTGGCAAAGCTAATAGTGTACTGTTGGTATGGGCACGTGCTGAGGAGGATGACGAGCAATGTTTTAAGAAGGGCTTTGAGTTCAAGGTGTGCGGTTTGGGAGTAGGAGACGACCAGGATGGCCTGGGCAATTCAAAGGAGGAGGAGAGTATATAGGAGGGTTTGGGTTGATGGCGGAGATGCATTGAATCGGCGAAGTGGAAGGATGGGAGTAAGGGCCAATGGTATAGACAAAAATTTTACCACCAAATCCGACCATTCCCTTGAATTAAAAATCTTATTCACTGATTTTTTTTCATTTAGGGGGTAAGGGTGTCAAATATGGATCTTCCATTTGATAATGCAAAGAACTGTGTGCGCATACTGCCTACTGCAGTAAATGATGGATTTAATTTAACTATATTACAATTATTTAACTTATAATTCATATTGATGGTTCCCCGAGCGATTTGTTCAGAGGTGATAGATGACTCAAGGAAAATTAAAATCCCTGCGGGCGTTCATTATGTTGGGGAAATATGAGATTTTCCCCATCGTCTTAGATCTGTTCCGCTTAGGCCCAGCCTAACTGTAAGTCGTGTCTGACAGCTTTCTTCGCACAATTCTTGTATAGACAGTCTTTACGAGTAGACAACTTAAAATTCGAACCGGTTTTTTTGTCTGAAGACGAGCTCCATACTCAATTAAGATTATGTCTTCTATATATCAAGTCATCTTAATATAGGGGAACGCCTAATGCCATATGCATGCGTTAAAACCACTTCAAGCAGACAGTTCTATTACAAACTAACGTTCAACAGTACGGAAAAAACCACAGGTTTATCAAGAATCCTATAGGCCTAGTATTTTCGGCGAATCCAGGTTTTTCGGCGAGAATCATTTTTTTCGATCGAAAAACCTAGTTTTCAATAGAAACTTTGTTTATTATAATTATCGGCGAGAATATGTGGTTTTCAATCGAGCATACACATTTTTCATCGAGACTCAAAGTAACCAATCGAAAAACTTGTTTTTTATCGTGATAACTTGATCTGTTGCATCGAGAAACCAATTAGGATTCTCAAAGAACACTCGTTGGTATACAGTCTCGCCGGAAATCCCCAGTTTTTCTCGATCAGAAATCTTGGATTCTCGATTGAAACGGATTCTCGTTCGCCTTTTTGTTGAAAAAATGAGTACAACTATATAATGATAAATTTACAGTTGATTAATCCAGGCCAATTAAGTCAAATAATGAAAAATTTAACTTATGACTTCCCCTCGCTAGTTTTAAAATGTTAAACTTACAACCCTGTTAAGTACTTATTAAAATAAAATGAATGCAATCTATCAATTTAATTTCAATTATTTACAACCACCACCAACCACCAACCCCCAATTTGTTGTCAATATAAAGAATCATTTTGTAAAATTTGGAGCCCCCTGATGACAATGACCAATCAAAAGTTCAATGACCTGTATCACATTTTCACCCATATCTCGTTAGCTAAATATCAGCATATGCTGACGACACTGTTAAAAAATTTCCTCCTAAATTTAACGGAAATTTTTCTGGCAGCAGTATTTCCAGTCTTTTAGTGTAATTTACAGAAATTTTTCTGTCAATTACGGAATTTTTTACAGTAATTTTACAGAAATTTGTCTCTATCGGAAAAAATTGTTATTTTAACAGAATTTTTCCGTAATTTTAAAATTCGTAACAAAAAATTCCGGAAATACTTGTTGCCAGAAATTTTTGAAATATTTCCGTAAATTAACATTTTTTTTGTTTTGTTTTTATTCTTATTGGTTTTCTCAACAGATTTTCCGAAATTTACGGAAAATCGTTTCTTAATTTACGAAATTTTTAACAGTGTATATATTATTTTCTGATTCCTTACGATAGACGAATCATTTGAGATACCTTCAACTAAAACGAAACACTTTATATGACGATCTCTAATTTAGATCCAAACGGACTCCTTTTGCATGCATGGCCCAACATATCTTTGATTGATTTGGTAACCTCCAAATTCTTAAGAAGATGTCGTATAGCTCCTACCTAATCTGTTAGAATTTAGTTTTAAGGGGGTGCATGTGAACACATGAAATTGCCAATAGACTAACTGGGAATACCCTCCGTTACTGAGACAACAAATCCTAACTCCAAAAACGGCCCTTATCGGAGTTAACAACCTTATAACTTGCGAGATTAGGCCCCTTATCTCCAGTAAGGAACTTTTTTCTAGAGATATCAAGCGGAATCCAAAATACGGCCCCATATATCTGGAAGTTAGAGCAATATATCGGATCATGTTCCTTTTTCCAATAAAAAGCCTCAATCTGAAGATAACAAAACTCAACCTCTTATATCTAGAACTAGCAATCGACCCCAAATAGCGGCCCCTTACCTAGATAAAACAAAAGTGAACCAAAAAATGCAAACGTTTTCGGAGCCTTTAGATGTAACCACAGGTTACCTGCTGGGAGATGTTCTTGCGCCCTTTATGCCGCATCATAGTTGTGGATACTGCACAAATCTACATTTCCTGCAGAGTCCAAATTATTTTAAAAATGGTCGAGCAGTGTCCGTAACCAGCGGGGGGGGGGTGGGGGGGGGGTGCCGCCCCCTGCTCAGAACCCTTCTCACTGCAGACCCCCCCCCCCCCAATAAACTGACCCTTTGTACACGGTGTCTATACGGGGAAGAACCAAATTCTGTCCCCTCAGAAAATGCATCTTCGCATCCCCCCCCCCCCCCCACCACCACCACCATTTCCAAAGGTCTGGTTACGCACTGGCCCGAGTTGTGAGCTCAGTGAGTATGGTGAGCACAATATGTATTTTTATATAGTTAGGTTCCAAATATAATAATAGCATCTAACCCAACTCTCCAATTGGATCTGATATCATCTTATGATGCATCTTCAAAGTTCCACTGATATATCGGTTGAAAATTGTCTGGTGGCAATATCTTTGTTTTGCAACATAACTGAAAATGCACACAATCTATCTTACATGTATAGCTTTTCTGATGATTCTAAGCATAGTACCAATGTCAAATCGTTCTCTATAGCATATGGGACTTTCCATTTTTCCACTCTTGCATAATAATAAGTATTTTCCCTGCGAGGAATCTCTTCCTTCTCATGGTTACCATACAAGAAATAAATACAATAATACCTTTAATCACACAATTAGGATGCTCTAACACCTGCAAATCAACCGTTTCCCATGGACCAATATTATCGATGACTCATAGACCAAAAGGGAGAAAATAAAAAATCCGGGATGCTATATGAGATGGGTGTGAAATTATTCATGTATGCACTTTGACGCGAATATTTTGATCCAAAGTGTGGCACGAAGATTTTCTCCTATTTTATGTATTGGTAAAGAGTGTTGTTGAGATAGGCATATACAAAAAAGGAATGGTCATACATAGAAGGAGTCGCAGAAACAGAAGGAAGAAAAAGAAGAAAAAAATCCATGGAAAGGAAAAGTCCTAAGAAGGAGAAACTAAGGATATAAAAGAACAAATGAAAGAAAAATAAAACAGAGGGAGAAAGAAGGGATGATGAAATCCCTATTGTTTGATTGAAATTGTCCTGGATATTGAGCCTTTGACTGTTTCGTCATTGCAGGTAGAGCAACGAACTAGCTTTTATTTGGAGGGTGTTAACCTGGGAAATGCCTTCACCCTCTTGCCGGTCTTGATTTTGTGGGAAGTCGTACCTGATTGCTGTTTATGCTCCATTTAATATTGGCTGCAATTCGAGGTTCTCTCGCCTGCCTGCGCAAACTGCGAAATAAACTGCAAGAACTCAAAGAGAAAGACCCTCCGCAGCTTCGTTCAGTCGTTGAGAGGATAAGGTTTTTTATGAGGGCGGGACGCCTCTCTCTCATATTGCTTCGGTGTCGTGCGAGTTGTCTTATTAGTGTAGCATTTTGTTTACTTAACTTATTTGTTTAGGTTCGACCACCCAAATTGGGCCAGGACTTTGTATGGATGATAGAAAGGGGTGTAGAAGTAAAGGTATATGATTTGAATCAAACGCAATATTGGGAAATCTGACAAAAATGTTTCAAAACAATCGGAATTCTTAAGTGATTTTCGAGAGATCTTTTAGCAGAAAAAGTGTGTTTTTGAAGAAGGACTAAAATCTGCGTAAGTTGTTTGAGCTTGAGTTTACCTATTTCGCGAGTGGTTTCCTACTCTTCTTTCTCTAACCACTTCAAGTGGCTATATATTCCTGTTTCAGCTTCGTTACTTGGTGCAGTGGTGTAATTTTTTACTTGAAATGGCTGAGGCAAAATCTAGGCATACTTTTAGGTTTTGACTTCTACTGTTTTAATATATTAATATATTAAACCTGTATATAATATGGATATAGGTATATTTGTAATGGAAATCCGATGAGTATTTTAAGAAGACATCTTTGCTTAGGTTGGCGCCGTTACGACCCCTGAAAGCTAATGGAAAAATCGCAAAGTTAGTCATACTCGTTTTGCGAAGATCTCATCAAATCCAATTTATCCCATAATATTTGTCACATTGTCCAATAATCTGTAAGTTTTAAAGCTTGTAACTTCATTATCTGTAATGATGCAGCCTTAAAAATCCCTCATCACTGCTGTTATGAGGGCGTGACGCCTCTCATATTGCTTTCGTCGCCGTGCCGAAAAGTTGTCTTCTAGTGTGTTTTGTTTAGTTATTGTTTAGGTTCGACCACCAAATTTGCCATGACTTTGTATGGATGATAGAAACGGATGTATAAGGAGAAGTTATATGATTTGAATCAATACCCAATATATTGGAAATCTGACAAAAATGTTTCAACCGCGGAATTCTTAAGTGATTGTCGAGAGATCTTGTAGCATGAAAAGTGTTTTTTGAAGAGGAATAAACTCTGCGTAATTTGTTGTGAGCTCGCGTGGTTACCTCTTTCGCTATATGTTTTCTACCACTTCAGTGGGGAGGTGACAACCTAGATTTCTGTTCGGCGTCCTTACTTGGTGCAGGGTGTAATTTTTTAATTAGTGAAATGGCTGAGGCACTACATACTTTTTATGTTCTGACTTCTACTGTTTGTAATATATATATACCTGTATATAATATAAGGGAATATAGTATATTGTAATGGAGAATACGATGAGTTGTTGAAGAAGACATCTTTGCTTGGTTGGCGCGTTACGACCACCCCCGAAAGCTAATGGAAAAATCGCACATCTCTACGTCATAGCTCGTTTGCGAGATCTCATCAAATCCAATATCCCCATAATACATTGTGTCACATTGTCCAATAATGCTGGTATAGTTTAAAGCTGTACTTCATTATCTGTGCATGATGCAGTCTTAAAATAACACTCATCTTACTCTGCGTTATTGTGTGATATGGTGAAATCGATCACGTGATCTAATCTCCAAGATTGGCACCTAATTTGTGGCCACGGTGAAGAATCTAGTAATACGAATATCCATAATACTTGTGTCAAGCTATCCCAATACATTGGTACAGTGGGTGACATAACGAAGTGTACACGCAATCTGATTCCTTATCTACTGTTTGTGGGATATGGTGCATTAATATAAAATCCTTTCATCTCCATATATGTTGGCAACTTAGAGCACTCAAAGGGCTTCCGTGCTATGTTGTTTATTGTCTGCCCGAATCTATTTACAATGTTTAGGCCTAGTGCTAACTAATAGAAAAAAAATAAATAATTGCTTTTGCTGTGGACCAAGTTAGTTTTTAAAAACCAAGAAAATGTTGTAAATGAGACAAAATTAGCCCAATTTTGAATATTTAAACAGACATGACTTATTTTGTAAGTATTTGAATGACCATGTTACGTGGAGATGAAAATGAGAGCTGAGAATTACAAAGTACTAACTGATATTTTGGTCATGTTGAGATGGGCCCTTTTTAATTTCACAAAAAACAGTTTGGTTTTGAGTCAGTAAAATTGCGTAATATATCATTTCCCACCCATTTCATACTTTCTTCAACTTATGACTAAGTGAACTTCATATTGCGAATTTGGTACTCAATTGATACCAATAGAAAACATAACTCTAACTATATCGCGTGGTACATAAATAGGAATTAGATGGCCAGGAAAATCGGGGGGGGGGGGCGGGGAATTCCCTTTCGGGACTTCGCGAGGGTGGGCGCGCCCCGTACGAGTATACGGTGTGTCGAATTTGGGTATTTGGGTTGGTATGTGTCTGTTTGTGTGTGTAAATGATGTTAAATGAATGTGAGATTTGAATACTTTACGTGTGTATATTTTGGGTTAATATATTCATTTAATTGTTTTTAAATACTAGTTAATTTTTACTTATTTTAAAAGAATTTAGACTTTTAATATTTAACGCCACTCACACTTCCACGATTTCCTGTTTTTTTGAACCTGAAATAATAATAATGATTAAAATTTGTCATCTTGGATCCAGTTTTATTATAATGTATTATTTAAATCATCTTATTTGTAATATGTAATTGTTCCCATACTGCATTTTTTCCAATGTAAAACGAATTGGAAAACACGGTCGGAAAAGGGCACTACAAAAATGCAAAAAGTACCAGCACCCCATTAATTTATTGTTATATAATACTTAATTTGGTCTATTTTTTAAAGGCACTATCAGTGAATTTGCCAAATCAGAAAATCGAAAAAAATCATCAACAATCTGGTATTTCCGTGTCTGTGCAAGTTCAAAGGTTGTCCTAACATACCACTGCAAGTGATAAGACCGAAAGCAACGTATAAGGCCAAAATTTGGGATATTTAGTCATTACGTCCGTACGCGGCAGGACACGTATACTAAACACACTCATTGACTGAGATTCGTATCTTTGAAACCCATGCTTTTTTTTTCCTTTCTGTCATCTTCAGTTGAAAAGATAATTTAGTAGAAACTAATATCGTATACTTAATCTTTCACTTTTAAGCAATTCCTCTGCGAATTTAAATATTTTGACTCTTCGGGATGGATCACTGATAGTGGCTTTAACCTCAAAAAGCCATTGTTGAAAAACTGTACAGTGCATCACTGTGGAGAAAGCGTCAAAACAATTGCTACTTTTCAGTCCAAAGTGGCACCCCTAATTTCTCTAAAACCGATCCAATATTTTATTTTTTTTCTTTCACTAATAGTAGTGTCTATAGCAATATATATTGCTTGCGCAGAGTTTTGCCGAATTATTCCAATGGGAATGCATTTTCTGGAGTAGGGCTCCACTCCACTAATTTTGTGTAAAAATACCTTACCATTGAGTGGTTTAGAATGTACCTTATAAGTACCGTAAATATCTTTGCTTTGTCGTCGCATTTAATGACTTGTGGTACTTTTATCAGTATATACGCAGCATTCATTCACAACTAAATAGGCCTACCGTAAAGTATAATTTATTTACAATGATGGGTCTAATTATAGCAGGTTCTGCTTAGGTTGGTGTGGTCCATTAGTGCTTTTTTATCCCTACATATTCCCAAGCTCTTTAATAACTCACCGAATACACACCTTTCCAAGAGTTTTTAATTTAACTTATCTTGTAAGTATAATATGCTATCCGTATTTTCAAATTGGCAGAATGCCCGTATGTCTAATATTGTAAATTTACAATAGCTTAACTGTGTCCCGAGACCCTGGGGCCGGGGAAGTCAATTCAGTTTTCATAAGGGTCTCCTTTTGGGGTAAACTTTGGCTCATAAAGCTCAATTTTAAAGAGTAGAGCAAATTCCGGGCTCCCAATCCTGCAAATTTTCACAAATTTTTAGTTCCTAGACCCTACCCTACCTTTGGGACCAAATTAAGTTCCCACACCCAGTTCGGAAATCGGGCCCACATCCCTACCGGAAGGGAGGAATGAAGTGTAAGTGAGTCCACCCCCCTTCCTCCCCTCCTCCCGTCGCAATCGGGATCTGCATTTAATGTTATTCACAAAAGCCCCCGACCCCTCATCCGGGCCTCCCCATCGCCAAAGACTCCCGAATAAGGTTCCGGAAGGAACCAACCAAAAACCCCAAACCCCCCGTAAAAGCGAAATCGAGACCGCGAATTCTAGTTTTTCTTTACATTGGTGATAGCAGGGAGTGGGGTTAGGCACGGTATGAGATGATCTTGAACGAAATTGAAGAAATAAGGAAAATTCATTTCTATATTCCATCTGTAAACAAATAAAGTGTGCTTAGGCCGTGTACTTATTAGGGTCCGAGAGTCAGCTTGGAATATTGCACTATAAATCACCGCATACTTATGTGCACTATAAGTATTTTTTAATTTTGCAGATGTTACGTTCAAACTAGTAAACAGTTAGTGATTTACCAATAGGGGTACGTTTTATTAAAGCCAAAGCACAGCATAATGAGCCTAATTATCTGGCGGGTAGCAATGCGTTTTCATTTTTTTTTTAATGCATCGCCGCAGCAACAGGTAACTCCTGTAAGTAAATAGGAAATATAAACATCGAAATGTACGATTAATGTCCTATTGAATCCATGATTCCTTGTCAATATTAAGGGATTGTTAACCTAGCAACCCTCAGTGCTGTGTTTTTTTACTCGATTTCTGATTTTGTCAATTTTCACCATTTTAAACATCAACCTGTGTTCTATCGTTACCACCAAAGGTTATCCAATGCCAGAAATTTCCTGATTGTATTTTTTTTGCCGATTCAAGCAGAGACAGCATTATTTGACCATTTAAAGTCACAAAATCACATGGTCTTAACGTCGGGAATATAAGCACA
The DNA here is from genome assembly GCA_023653785.1 of Ophioderma brevispina. Classification (NCBI taxonomy): domain Eukaryota; kingdom Metazoa; phylum Echinodermata; class Ophiuroidea; order Amphilepidida; family Ophiodermatidae; genus Ophioderma; species Ophioderma brevispina. The sequence goes on along the minus strand of JAMKCH010007806.1, from coordinate 66,506 downwards.
TTCCAGCGTCAGGCGCTAGGGCGCAGCATCGCGTCGCGCGTGAATTTTTACTGCGTAATGAAGCGTCCGTGTGTTTTAATGTAACGTTTTTGCGCAAACGCATCTTGAAAAACGAAAAATAATTTTGAAATGTAAATCAAGCGCTACTTTAGACTCAGACGAAATTCACAAAAATTTCTGAGATTTCTGGAGTTAAAGAGAAAAGATGTTTGATTCCAAAGTGCATAAAGATGTATTTTCATCACTTGCACATACTCAATTTTGAAGTTCAAAGTAAAGTTATTTGGAGAAAGAGACAAGCTTGAAATGGGCTTGAAAGTCATCTTTTTTACTAAAACAGAACGGATTTTCTCAATTCAATTTCGCAAATCGGTGCAACTTTTCAGCAAGAAACCTCCAAAAGATACCGAAGTAAAAGGTAAGGTTTACTTTCCTACGATAGCAATCGGTCTTCTCTAGGGACGTTTTCTTCATTTTTCTTTTTCGATTTCTCTAACTAAAGAATTCCCAATCTATACTCAAATTGGCAAGAAAGGTAAAAATCACACTTTTTTTTGTAAATTTTTCCTTATTTATTCGAAAGTAAGGAGCTCTATTTTTTCAAAATGGAAAAACCGTCCCTAGACAATTTGTCTTGTTTCCTAAAAAATAAACATAAGAAATCATTAAAAATTCAATTGTTTTTTGTTTATGCTGTCTGAAAAAATTTTGGGGCAAATCAAGTGTTTTTCGTATTTTTCTCAAAATACAGGAAAGTTTTACATTAATATATGATGCCATCATCGGGTTTATCGTCCACTTTTCTTTCTAAAAGTGTATACTTTAAGCAGACATAATCAATATTTCTAAGTTTACAAACCAAAATAGATACTTTCGAGATCTCACGGTTCACACTGCACACACTGCCCTTAAGGCACAAGGTCAAGACCACGTCCTATATTTAGGGGAAAAATATAATGTTCCAGTTAGCTTAGGCTACATTATAGTATACACATATTGAATTCCCAAGAGTGTGATAGTAAAAATATATTCCCAACATGATAGGGTCAATTTTGACTTTCTTTCTATTTCACGAAGCGAAGCCGAGTGAAATGGAAAATTCAAATTTGAGCGAATGATATATTTTTACTATTGCACGAATTTAGTCAGTCCTATATTGTTTTTATCTCATGAATCACCGGGAAGCACCGTTTTTAATTTTCAACAAGCCATTTGATTGTAAAACTATCACATGGCTCAAATCACACATCATGATATAATAAGTTTCACGTTCGCGGTGGGAGATAATATAACTTCGAACGGGGGTTCGTCCTTCTTTATCGATCCGAAAATAAGCTCCACACTTTAAAAAAAACAAAATGCCCGGAGGAATAAGCCTGGGCCTGTGAGATAAAAAAAGCCAGTTTAATGTCTCTTTGTTTTTAAGTATTGCTTTCTTGGAAGCATGACAGAATTATATTCAATCCTTGGTTTTTTACTTGATAAATATTGATTTCTCGTGAGTTGAGAGTATTTTCTTTGAGGAGGCGCCAACCCCGTGTCCAAATTGCTGGAATTTTAAACATTATTACAGCTTGAATCATTTATTTTGTGAACGAAACAAAGTTTGGTAAAAACATGAGCTAGAAAAAAATGATGTTTAAAATGCATCACTCACTGGAGATTTCTTCTTTTGTAAACGCAAATGATGGGTTCATTATTGTAGGAGGTGGGCAGAAATAATTCGAGTATCAATCCGAACAACTCAAATGATATGGAGAAATGAGACCCTTAACAGGCCTGTAATTAGATTTTGGGGCGAACATTTTTCCCAAAATGTGGACCTTTTTGCCATGGGCGAATTTGGCGAAAGTGGACCTCTTAAAAAAAACCATAAAAACCCAATATTCTTGCTCGCTCACGCTCGCGAACAGCATTTTTTTACACATTTTTTATGTCAATGTATATGAGTGCATTTAACAGCAGCTGTTATCCATCTATAGGTAATGCTGATCGGTTGGCCCCAAGATAGCGATTACCTCCTTTTTGAAATGGTCCGCTTCCTCGACGCGGATCATGATATTAACGGGGTGTGTTCTGGAAGAGGGATATTCCAGATAGGGAATGGGAGGGCGTTTGTGTGTAGCGGTCAATCCGCTCACCTTTCACCAATTCGGCCCGGGTTTTCGATTCCGTGAGCCAGAGTCGTATGTGAATTTGGTTGCCGATCCATACTCGTTCCTGCAGGTTTTTCCCGAGAACTTCGGTTTTCCTCCTGCATCTAAATCGAACTTCTTTCCATAAAATCTTTCTCTTCCTTTCTCCTCTTCTTTTTTTACTTTTTTATTGTATAAATAAAAAAGATACTGACGGATGGTGGGACGAAGGCCTTCTGGCTAACTAGGTTCCACCCAACAGTTAATTCATGGGGTATGACGGAACGTAACTTGAGCGGGTCCCATACGGTAGGTGTTCAGGTAAGCATTGGCTCAGTGTTTTATCAAGCTCCAACCGGCTCTGCAAACTGCCAGAGAATGGATTTGATGTGCGGTATAGCTCTTTACCGTGCCACGAAGGCCAAATGATGCGGATGGTAAGTCCTTTTGAAACTGCAAGCATGTTAGGACAAGGAGGTGGAAATGGCAAACCAAAACAAAGCAAATATGCTGTTCTTCTTTCGGATCTATCTGCCGCCTGATAATCATGCACTCTTTGAGGCGGAGGGATCAGGCAAGCCGGTGGTAGGGCCGATAACGGATAGCATGGCCCACTGACTTTAGCAATCTTGGTAACAGTGCCGCCAGGAGAGGTCTTTGCTCATGAGGCCATACATCTACGTTCCAGTTCTAAAAGAAACTCTGAAGCTATTGTTTGTCTTGTGCATCATCCCAAATAGATGGTGACGGTCTGCCCTTGCGGTTCTAAAAGAACGTTCAAATTTGTTTCAAAACATTTCAATAAAAAATGACAAAAAGAGAAACGCAGTGTTTCAAAGATATGAATCTCATTACGTTTGTCTTAAATGTCCCGTACTGACAGTATTAACTGAAATATCCGATTTTTGCCCTTTGTTAGGTTGCTTCCAGTCTTATCACTTGTCGGATATGTTAGGATAGCTATTCATGAAGGTGATATCGTCCGAATACAGAGGGAAGTGTTTTGATGGGCCTAGGGTGATGTCACCGATCAAAATTATAATGAATAGAAAGGAGCCGAGGGTGGAGCCTTTTATAAAAACCTGCATTGATGAGCTTCTACATGGAATATTTGTACTTCAGGACACCGCAGGGCGTATAATTTCTTAGTCCACCAAGCAGTCTACGAGTCACTTGTCAAGGATGCCCTGTCTTTCCCTGCTTTATGGTATGGTGACGTTGAGCGACGTACGCGAGTTGCTCGGATGTGGATATGGCCTGCTGCCGGGAAATCACCTGTTGTTCAGATATGAGCTTGTGGTGTTCCAAATGTTTCCACATGGCCTTATTGTTCAACTTTTCCATCTTCTTCTTGCGTTGAGAAGTAGCTATAATGTTGTTGTAGTGGTGGAGCCAGCTCACTGTATGGCTTGTTGGGGTTTGAGAAGTCTATATCCACTGGTGGACGAAAGGTATAGGGCACTCATTGAGAATGTGATCCGCAGTCCGTGATGGAGAGCCATGGCAGGCCGGAGACTGCCGCCGCCCCCATCGCGGTTCAAACCGCGCACTTGCCGCCGAAACGATCGACGGACACCACCCCTTGCGAATCCTGTTCTAGGTGATCCATTCCTTACGTGAAAGATTTCTACCAGTGGGAATTCTCTCATATGTGTGATAGTGAACCGGTCTGGCACTTGGGCATCCAAGGCCGCAAGCGTCAGCGCTCCTGTCCGAAGCACCTGGCAGTTGCAATTCCTGAAATCCACTGGTAGAAACTCAGATGGATGGGACGAAGGCAGCCAGTAATGGTTTTCTCATGGTCTCTTTGAGTACTGTGGGCCAAAAGTACTTTTCCTTGACCTTCAAGAACCCACACAGAAAAGATATAGGCTGATATTGCTTGGAGAATATCGTTCAGTCACCCTTCTGAAGCAGGGAAATTACATCTAATTTACTTTTAGCTAGGGGGGGCCTACTTTCTATACTCTCCAGGATACACTCTCTGTCGAAACACACAGCTGGAACAGCGGGGCAAGAGGAGAGGCGAGTTTTGCAGCCGCAGTCCTGCGTATTCTCGATCTTCCTCCTGAGAAAGTGAGGAAATCGGGGGGGGGGGGGGGGGGAGGGGGGACCGTGTTTCATGCTTTGGGGGAAACGTATCCATTCACGAATGAATATGTAAAGTTTTAATGGGGTGGTGCAATAATATAAATTCCACAAAGTGTTAAATGACATCTCAGTACGATTTGCTTTCTAGTTACCATAGGAAATTACACTTTATAACAAACAGAGCTCTTTAGTGGTATTGTTTGTTGATGTCGAATTTCAGAAGCCTATCCTTCCGCTTTGGCATTTTTTCATCCACTGCCGGTCTGAGCGGCCTGATCCGTGTTATGATTGTACTATTTAGTTTGTTTATTTGGCATGATTTACCAGGGCCAAGCATACACCATAAGCGCAGGGGTTGGTCCATTACTGGTCCAGCAGAATTCATATTTCTCACCTATTTCCATATAATTAGAGCTTTCCAATTGATATTGTAAGCATAAAATAATGTCTATTATATATCTTTCTGTCATGTATTGTAGATGTTATGTAAAAAATTGAATCTTTGAAATATTGCAATATCTCGACTTGAGTTGGGGCCTATATCACAAGGTAAATATTAGCATATTCTTGTCAAATCATAATCAGCAAAATATCTAATTTATCCCAATTTTGTTATACAATTGGATTGAATTGAGCCCCATATTTATGAGTTTTCAAAACAATATGGGGCGAGATGCAGTCGAGCCCAATAAAATTTTAAAACTCATCAGCAAGCGTAAATCATCCAATTTTTTATCATATTATGTTGGATCCCAATATTTTCCACAAATGGATCAATATAAAATACCAATGATTAAACTGGGCCCAGCCGTTTGGATAGTGTAAGCAATGTGTACTCCCGGTGGTTGTACTAAATTGACATCGATCCAATTTGGAAACGTGTTTTTCAGTTTGTGCATAACTCAAAAGGGACTTTTTTCCCGCGACCTTAGGTTTCACTGGGGTATTGAGACAAAATAGTGCAATTAACTTGATAGCCAAAATTTCAGTTTTTGTGGGATGTGTCATAACACTCAAAAGCTACGCTCTAGAAACGTTAAACTGGGTTAATGAAAAATAAGCCTTTTAATTCTTCTGTATACCACATCCTCATTTTGATGGAGTAAAGTGGGGGACGAGGTTGTCGATCGGGTCACCTACCTCGAAAGCATTTATAATGTTTCAAAGGCTGACCAGAGATTTCGAAATATATAATTTTTTGCGTGTAAATAATTAAAATAGTCTACTAGAACTAAAGATATTCCCTAAAATGCTCATTCCAACGTTTTGAGATGAAATAAACGGATTTTTCGTTTTGAATGGCAGTAAACATTTATGTATATTACAACAGTACCATCCTAGGATACGTGTATAACAAAAATTCCCGCATCCGAATTTAAAAAAAACAAAGTGGTGATTTTCTATGAAGATATGATTCCAGTTTAGCTATTTTACACAGTGATCAGTCATTTTTATGTATATTCAAAAACATGATTTGGTCAGAAATTGAGGTGCATCCTCCTCAGGAAATCCCTAGTCGGCTTTTCCTGAATCCTTAACGCTCACCTCAGTAGGGATTTAATCGTTAACAATTGCAAAAGTACCTTACCAGTAACGCTTTTTGGAGAAGTATACACACCAGTGACTCAAGATGAGCAATCGGCATGGCGCAAGTACAATTATTGTACTTTTACAGACAGACGATGGAGGCCACGAAATTCCCAAATTTAGACATCATCATTGGTTGTTCTGATTTTGTATATCTTATATAAAGCACTATTATTATTCCAAAGCCGTTGGCGCTGAAGAATCAACTCCACGAAAGGATTATTTTCTTAATATTATGTACGAATAACAGACGAGGACGATGTCATAATGGGCCATATACTTACTATTTTGGTAGTTATCCTCTTAAATACTCCATGTAGAAGTCTAACAAGAGGTTAACAAACACCCATGACCCTCTTTAGTTTGGTTTTGTTTGATTGTAGCTGTAAACTATTTTGATTCGTTTGGGCGAGTGCTATTGCTATTTGTAGATTGAATCAAGCCTGGCACAAAAGCAAAAAAAAAAAAAAAAATACACACACACACACACACACAAAAGCTAAAACCAAAATAGGTTAAGCGATACAGACTGCAACCACAAGCTATTTTTTTGTTTTATCGATTTGATGTGGATCAGAATGGGAAATGACCTGTAATTAATAATCAAATTTAAAATCTTGTCAAGTGATTTTGGTGTTCAAATCATTACTGGCAACGAACGTCCGAAATTTTAACAGCCGCTGATTTCCTGCCGTCTCATCTAAGTCTATTTTTATTTGTGTCATTTCATGCAATATTACCGAGGGTATGGTTTGACTTGAGGAGATGTGTTTGATACCGAAATTCAAAAAAAGCCGAAGAATAGTGGAGTAACTACAACGTTCAGCTTTGACTTACGTTTGGACAGAATGTGGAAACTTAAAGGGACAGATATCCTACTTAAAATACCATTTTCTATGGTGAAATTTATGGTAGAAACTGAATTCTGAAATAAACAATGCATAATAATTACATTGAAAATTTTTCCCATAGCACTGTACGGCATATTTCTGTCCCGAAGTCCTCTAATTTGAGCAAAAATCAGCCGCAAAAAAAAATTAAGTCCTTCACAAACTGGGACTCTCCCGGGCTAACAAATATAAAACTTGCATCTATAGGAGGTCTTGGCTATGCAGTTTTATTTATTTAGTCCTTAAATCTCACAGGTTTGGACGGACATTATTTTTTTTTGCGAATTGCATTTATTTTTTCACACCCTCCTAAATGTTAGGGGTCGGGGTAACTATACCTACTTTTTTTCAGCCATTAACTTAGTCAAGTTTTTATCACTATTTCGCTACTGAATACTGAACAAAAGACAAAAAACAAGAAGCATCCCCATAGCTCATACCATTGAGTTATGGCTTTTCAAAATCACACATTGGGCGAAAATTCAATTTTTCCCATCAAATGTCACCCTGACCGCCGACTTTCTAACCCTATTACAAAAATAAAAATAGATATGATCCCTTTAATGATTTGATTATTACAAATGTACCCCTGTCACATGATTAGTAGCATAGAAGAATTATCACTACTAGGTAGTTGTAATGTTTCATAACTCACAGGAAATTTAGCAAGTCACAATTTTTGTTCACCCGAAAACGGCCCATTTTTGGCTAAAATTGGCGCAAAAACTGCATTTTTCTCAAATCAGTGAAAAATATGGGTTTTAAGTGCCAAATCTGAAAATATATTGACAGTTTACCCTTAGAAACTTTAAGTAAAGCAAATTCTGACTGGTTTCACTCCCTAAATATTTTTTTCACACCAGTAACCGCCCTAAAAATGTTAGTCAAAGCTTGAACGCTGTCATACATTGTTAAGCGTAAAATTCCTTTTTGCAGATAAAAGCTCAAAAAAAATTGGTGTAACTTTAATATTTAAATTTCATGATCCCTTTTAGTAAATCAGTAAATGCAATGTTTGATAAGGATCATGGTTGCCTTTTCCTTGTGTAGGTGAAAAATTTCTGTATGCTAAGTTGTGGTTTTGGCCACAACATCCGTTTATTTCATCTAACTGACATCACTTTCGCTTGAAGATGGCTTGGCGATCAATAAGCCACACTCGCCTATTTATACGATCCATGCCCTACACACATGCTTCTTATGTCATCAATAGCCTTTTGGTTTAATCATGCAGGGATTAAAATCTTTATGAAGGCATCGATCTTTTCAGGTGAAGCCATGCAATAATGGTGGCCCAATCCAGCCACATAAAATTGCCTTGATTTGATAAACTTGCAACCTTTCAACACGAGTAGAATCGTCGAAAACTTTAATGAACTGACACGAATAAAAAATCAAACTATAGTACTTTCAACACTATAGTTAGCCAGTTTGGAGGTTGTTTGGAAACATCAGTGAATGTCACACGCAAACACCATATTTACACCACCGATTGCAAATCGGCTGTGGTCTGTCCTAACTAGTGGCGTTCTGTTTCCTTCTGTCAATCTTCTCTATCTCAGCACAGGATGACAATAGTGCCCAGATTTACACCAAATGACGGTAGACATTTCATATAAAAGTCCCATGTTCCAAATGAGGCATTACCATTCATTCCGTCAAGCGCTACTAGGCACCACGTCATACCGGTCATGACTGAATCAATTGTAATACCTCATTGCATCTTTGGGACTTCTATATGAAACGTCTACCCAATGACACTTTCGTGAGCCCCACCTACCAGTGTGACGGTTGACCCTGTCAATGTTATCTAGGGGTCACATATCCCAAAGAAGGATTTTGCTTTAAATGTATCTTCTTCTACAACAACCTGTTCATGGTGACATGGCTCTGTCCTGAAAAACAGTCGAAATCATTATCTTAACGTAGGGGGATTGCAAGAAAATATATTGACGCCATATCAAGCACATACTTATGCAATAAAATCCACATATCTAAAAAAATGCATTAGAAATTTGAATATTCTGTAATTTGCACTAAAATTCAAAGAGCTAGCTTTGCTGTATTTGTGTGCAGTTAATTTTACTTGCAATTTCACAAAGAAATATGATGTCACTGCTGGGCAATGACATCTCAATACATTGATTTGAGCAGAGTGGGACTAGAGGATGAATGGAAATCACTGAACAAGTTCGATCAATTGCACTATAATCCTGACCAAGCTTTATTGGTTGGTGAAAATTTACTAGCATCAAAATATTTAGCCCAGGTTAGTTGAACTCTTGATGAAATTTCTGATTTTGGTTGAAAATCTAAACTTTTTTCAAAGTTTTAAAATTATTTTTAGGGATGTGGATATATTTACATAAAGCATGTGCTTGCATATGGCCTCAATATATATTTTTGTGAGCCCCACTTAAAGACACTATCAGTGATTTGAAAAATATTTGAAATTTGCAGGAATAGCTTCAAAGTGAAGGATAAGTCTGTAGAATTCTCATAAGTTACCTTTTCCAGCTGTGGAATTGAAATAAAAGGAAGGAAACGGCAGTGTTCCAAGATACGATTCTCCATTCAATTACGTGTTGTAGTAAGTGTCCGTTCGGACAGTAATGACTAAAATCTCCGATTCTGTCCTTATTAGGTTGCTTCTGGTATTATCATTCGGAGGGTATGTTAGGATACCTGTACTTGTTACGTACATGCTAAAATCTGATTTTTGATGATTTTTTCGATTTGCTGATTTAGCAAATCACTGATAGTGTCTTTAAGTTATAGCCAAAATACATAATGAACAAATTGATCAAACTGCATATGGTAAGAGTTCAATTTTGATTTATTATATTGTATTATCTGTACAAATACATGTGTCTTTGGTTTCAATGTTTGACTAACTTTCTGCTAACAAGGTTGGAATATGTTACCAAATGTTTATCACTGTACCACTGTGATGAGTATAACTACTCAGTTGTACATGCATAAATCTATGTGTTGTTGCCAAAACACCTTTAACAAATGTTGCATTACCACCTTCCCCGTTTGCAGTCAATAGCAACTGGTATCACAACCCAATTAATCCCTCAATATACATGCCCACTGACATACCAGGTGATAGGGAGATATAACCCAGGCCTGGGTTTTGCAAAGAGATGGAAAAATACCCTTTTTAGGCACATCTTAGCCATTCAGCACCCCACAAGCATGATCCCAGCCCTCATATTTGAGCGTTTCCGGACATGCCTGGAGGTGTGCAGGCATTTAAACACCTATTGTATGAGTCTATTGCTTGATTTGTCGGTGTCCATATTATGATAGCTATTTCACTAAAGAATGCAGATAAGAAATCTGTTTCAAATGATGCAAGCTATGTTGCTTTCCATTAAAAGACTAATCCTATTCTTGCAAATTTCGGACTCTTTCAGTTGGATCACTGATAGTCTAAAATTCTCAGTACCTTTTGTAATTGCTGTACCCACAGCCCCAATGAAAAACAGCCTTGTGGTTGAACTGGTCCAAATAAATGAATAAATAAATAAAGGAAGTTCTTTTTTTCAACCGAAAAAAAATGACAGAAAATAAATCAAGCAGCAGTGTTCAAAGATATGAATCATCATTCAATAACGTGTTGTAGTAGGTGTCGGTACGAACAGCAACAACTAAAATATATGATTTTGTCCTTATTAGGTTGCTTTAGGTCTTATCACCTGTAGGGTATGTTAGGATATCCGTACTTGTTACAGACAAAAACAAATCATCAAAAATCAGATTTTTGTTTATCTTCTGATTTAGCAAATCACTGATAGCGCCTCTAAGGTCCCAGGTGCTACTGCAATATTGACTGACCCAATGTGTTCTGGGAATCTCCCAAATGATTTTCAAAATCAGAGGCGGACTGGGTAGTCAATCCGGTCGTGGAAAAATTGACTTGACCGGCCCATGAGCATATGAAAATCACTGGACCCATGTAATATAAAACGAAACAAACAAAAAACAAACAACTACAATAAACATTATTGACCGAACATTTCCAAACTTAACGATCCCCCAGGGCACTGCCACCTTGGAGGTAACGCGTAAGTAAGGTTGTTAAGGACCCCATTTTCAATATCGTTATTCTCCAAAACGCCATATTTTTTGGAAATGTTACCACTGCCACCAAAGACTCCTATTTTGGGGAAATTTTGAAAATCTTCACCCAAAGATCTCTTTTTTTAAATTTTTTTTTTCAAAAAATTTCCCCCAAAGACCCCATTTTTGCGAAAATTTAGCAAGATATCACTCGAAAACTCTATTTCTGAGCAATTTGGCTGTCTCTCACCAACGATTCCTATTTTTGCCCCTGGGTTTGGAAGCGCCAGCCTTACATCCGTATCCATTTCATATGTGGATCCCCTCCCAGTTTTAACTCTCGTCTACCTGAGCCATTTTTGTAACAAAACTCCCGAAAGATGGGTGGTTGTCACCCCTGTGATTTTCCTTACTAAATATTTGATTCCTATAATTGTTACCACAGGATAGCTTAATAGAGTTTTTTTCTTTCCATTGGTATCAGAATAAGTAGCAACATTTCCATTATGACGTCACAAAGATGTCATAAGTTGAGGAACGTATGAAAATACTGGATATGGGGTTGGTGAATGAAAAACTGATATATCCAAATTTTTCTGACTAAGAAAATTATTATAGCACGAAAACACTCGAGTATATACAGCTAGTCATTTCCCCATCAAGTAGAGCAAAATAAACCGCATGAAAATCGGATATTCCTATTTTTTGGGAGAAAACTGGAACGATTTCCCCCTATTCTACACTGTGTCTATGGAAATTGGCAGTTTTGCTGACATGCGAATTTTCTAATGTCTTTCTGACATAGTGCTAGGCATGCTGGTTTTCATTTTGGTATCCTTGGAAAGATGAGGACCATAGCTATCCATTTGTATCAATATCAAGTGTCTGTGATATCCCTGTGTCGTACGAGGCATGCTGGCATTTTGATCTTTCCCGAAGCGGGTGGTTGCCACCCCTATCCATTACTTTGGAATCACTATGTACCTTACCTAAACCCCGATGGATGTTTGTTTTTGCATGCAATGGAGCGTAAATGTCAATTGACAATTATATTAAATAATTTGGTACCAGACAGAGTGGTTTTAGCAAGACGAAAAAAATTATTAAGTGAATGGTTATACCCCCCAACTTTCGGTAGACGAGGGTAAAACACAATGCAGTTTCTATCCGCACAAAGGACACCGCTCCATTTTATCATTTTGAGTTAAATCCGGAGTCAAATCGCTCTAGCCGTTTGGATGTTTTTAGCAAAAAATACATCGGTCCTCGGACCGCTTGTGTCGCCTGCTGTCGCGGTTAGTGAATGATAGGCCTAACATGCCCTTTGACCTTGATAAGTGACCTTTTGTCCTCATCAACAAATGAGGGATCCCATGTTGCACCTATGATTTAAGTTTGGTTACAATTGAACTTCAACTTTTCAAATGAAGTCAATTTTACATTTTCAGCCCATTTTACAACTTGACCTCACATGACCTTTGACCTTGCCATGTGACCTTTGACCTCATCAACAAGTGGGGGATGCCATGTTGCACCTGTGACCCAAGTTTGGTTTAAATCCATCAAAGTATGTGGATATTACATGCAAATGTTAACCCTTTTTCACAACAGACATCATCATCATCATCAACAACAACAGACAACAGTGGACAAAGTGATCCCTATGTGTCTTCCTGCCTTAGGGCAGGCGACACAAAAATGTGTATCAAAATGGTCCGTTGATCTAAATTAGATGATTTCATCAAAGTTGGCTTTTAGAGGCCTACTTTAAGGTATACAGTGTTTGTTTCTCGTTCTTCGCCATAATTTTTCTTAAAGCAGGGCCCCATTTTTTTTGTCTACCGGGCCCGGGCCAACTCTCGGCGGCCCTGCTTAGTGTAATGTATAGTGGTGGCAATGACGGTACAGACTTCAGAGTATAAAGAACTTGACAAATAAACTACTTTTACAAACCTTTTATCAACAAACTAATTGAACAATGATGGAGAGATGGTTGTACCATCACATTAGGATTGTTTGAGAGTTCCTGGGCCTCAAGACTTACATGATGGTACTGATAATTTGTTGAATTGTTGAAATACTTTTTTCTTCGAGGGGATTTCGCTACAGGAATATTCTCCTTGTTTGGGTTATCTTTCTGTCACAGAGCTTTGTTATTTTAGATAATAGGTCAATCCAAGTGCTTTTCACCACAATATATAGATAGAGTCTCAGCCCCTACCCTTATATTATGTGTACAGTGTACACAGTTTCTTTTTATTAAGGAATCAAACTTTACACTAATAAAAAGTATTGATATGGGGATTCAAATTTCAAAGCGTTTCAAACTTGCTAGATAGAGTACACACTGTTCCAACTCTCTACCCCTATGGGCTGCTTCCGGCCCAATGTTTGTTTATGTACGATAAAGTTAAGCAAAATTGCAAAGGCTTGGGCCTCCTATTTATACCCATATTGAAGGTTTCAGCTTCGTTGGCTCTAAGGAGTTGCTACCGGCCCAACAATTTATTTACTTTTACCACGGCCCTCCTGAAAAGCAGTTGAAATTGCTTCATAGGCTTATAAATACTTTTACCATATAAAATATTTTTATGTATTTTTTTCCTATTCATCTTTTTTCTTCTTCTTCTTCTTTCTGTTTTTCTTTCCTTACTTCTCTTTTTACTTGACCGGCCCAAAGTGGCCCAATTCCAAGCGGCCCATGTGGAAAATTCCACAGCAGGCCTATGGTCAGTCCGCCTATGTTCAAAATGTTGCTTCTTTAAATCAAAATAACCTTTAAAACTGAAAACAATGGAATTTGTAGTTTTTAAAAATCTGTTACTGCTCCCCTCCCCTCCCCCTGTCCTCCCTCCCCCTGTCCTCCCTCCCCCTGTCCTGTCATACCCTCCCTTCTCCAGAACAAAGAACCTGTGCTCCTATTTCAAAAATGAAACATTTTATTGCCATTTTACATCACTAAGTTCAGAGGTTAAATTGTGTATGTTTTGCCATGATCAATCATTTATTTGTAAGAAAAATAAATATTTGTATAATACAGTAACTAAGTTACAAAGATGATCATAATATAATAGTGTTTACATAATTTCACCTTTATGGAATAACAAAAGAACCACTCCAAATATTCCACAAAGGGGAAAACAGTCCACTTAATGATATACATGACATATTTGATTGTTTTGATAAAAAGGCTAAAAATTAAAAGGTGCAGCTAGAGATTTTGCATGAGATGTTTAAAAAAATTGAAAGCCCCAAATCCATAATAAAAATATACCCATCTGAAAGGATTAAGTTGAGATATCTTTGGCAAAAAAAAAAGGAAATTTTTAATTTCCTATTGTAGCAAATATGTAAATTCAGCCTGTTTTACATTGAAATATAATCCAAATCACCTTTTGTTTTCACTTTTAAGACATTTTCTGTAGCCAAATACAAGGTAAGAAATCTATCAAGCATCTAATCTCCATGAAATCACTATTATGCCACAATATATGGATGCTTCAAAATATCTCGTTGCACCTTTAAAGAAAATTTGACAAAAAAAATCACTCTTTGGTGATGCATTCAAAACTCAAAAAAAAAAAGAATGGTTTGTAAAGGTCAATCTGTGCAAGTGCAGATTCCCCTACAAAAATGTCATTTTTTAAAAGTCCTGCACGCCCTCCCTGCCATAAATCCTGCACAGCAAAAGAATGTTTAATTCTGAAAACTGTCACACATCTTGGTAGTATGTGCAGTTGCATGTACAGTCATGTTTTAAACTAGGTTTCATTAAATATAATAAGGGGGGGGGGGGGGGGGGGGTGGAATATTACACAGTACCACATTCTTACATTACACAGGTCACCAACTAAAAATGCATTATCTAGTTGGGTAGTCAGAAAAATGTGAGACCAGTTGTGGTCCAGGGACTTAAAGCCGGCACTGGCACTGGCACATTTGAAATCTAGTGCGCCCTCATGATTTTTTCAAAATTATTATTTTTGCATGGTTGTAAAGCTTTTATACATGTATACATTAGCCCTCAACTTAAGTGATTACTCTCAAATCAGCGCCCTTATGGATAAACAGAATGAGTATAAGTCTACAAGAGATGAATAGACTCAATAGTCAGTGATAGTGACAGTATTACAGTAAACATATACAACAAATTCAGTTAGTGACACCCAAATGCATGGCTTTTTATTTTAACTAGAGGTGTTGTCAACATTAAAGATTTTGTAATCAGGGAGATTTTGATTCTGGAATGTAAGAGATTTGATTGGAATCTGGGAGATTTTTTTTTTCAATTTTCAGCAAGCATTTCACAGTGTAACAGCTAGGTCCTCGAGAGGGATCCAGCCCATGGATTTTGTTGTCTTAAACTATTACCGTGGAACTGCCCAAAGCACTTTTTGTATACTTTGTCTGGCAGTGGCGTAACCGGGGTGGTGGGGAGCAGCTTCCCTTTGAGAGGAATCTTGCCCCCCCTGGAAAACAAAAAAAAAAAAAAAAAAAAAAAAAAAAAAAAAAAAAAAAAGAATGGTTTGTAAAGGTCAATCTGTGCAAGTGCAGATTCCCCTACAAAAATGTCATTTTTTAAAAAGTCCTGCACGCCCTCCCTGCAAATAAATCCTGCACAGCAAAAGAATGTTTAATTCTGAAAACTGTCACATCTTGGTAGTATGTGCAGTTGCATGTACAGTCATGTTTTAAACTAGGTTTCATTAAATATAATATGGAATATTACACAGTACCACATTCTTACATTACACAGGTCATCTGAAGAAAAATGCATTATCTAGTTGGGTAGTCAGAAAAATGTGAGACCAGTTGTGGTCCAGGGACTTAAAGCCGGCACTGGCACTGGCACATTTGAAATCTAGTGCGCCCTCATGATTTTTTCAAAATTATTATTTTTGCATGGTTGTAAAGCTTTTATACATGTATACATTAGCCCTCAACTTAAGTGATTACTCTCAAATCAGCGCCCTTATGGATAAACAGAATGAGTATAAGTCTACAAGAGATGAATAGACTCAATAGTCAGTGATAGTGACAGTATTACAGTAAACATATACAACAAATTCAGTTAGTGACACCCAAATGCATGGCTTTTTATTTTAACTAGAGGTGTTGTCAACATTAAAGATTTTGTAATCAGGGAGATTTTGATTCTGGAATGTAAGAGATTTGATTGGAATCTGGGAGATTTTTTTTTCAATTTTCAGCAAGCATTTCACAGTGTAACAGCTAGGTCCTCGAGAGGGATCCAGCCCATGGATTTTGTTGTCTTAAACTATTACCGTGGAACTGCCCAAAGCACTTTTTGTATACTTTGTCTGGCAGTGGCGTAACCGGGGTGGTGGGGAGCAGCTTCCCTTTGAGAGGAATCTTGCCCCCCCTGGAAAACAACATAGGCCTACACTGTACTAACAAACTTTAATATATGCTTGCACCTCCCCCAAATATATGTGCCCTCCTTTGTGCCCCCCCCCCGCAAAAAAGCTGGTTACGCCATTTTGTTTGGCCAGAAGTAAGGCGTCATGTCATAGCTTTTGCAAAGCTATTGTGCATGCGCATCATGCTCGCCAACTTTGTACTGTCGCGATTACAGCTGCGACTACCTGCAATACACACGTTTAACACTGTGTGAAAGCTATGACGTCACTCCTTATTTCTGGTCAGACGAAGTATAAAATGGCACATGTATAGCCCTTCAGTCGATAAACCATAATTGCACAAAGAGTCATGAAGTCATAATTGACATCCTATTGACAGGAACAGCTTTTCCGACATCATAACCTTTTTTTTTCGTACATCCAGGTACTGCAATGCAGATTTGCATTGATTAGTTTTAGCAAAATCGCTTGTAGAATCGTGCTAGTGTTATTTTGATTTGCTATGCAGTAAACTTGTTGACTCTTTCTCATCACTCCCATTAAGTCTCTTGGACAGCGTAGATACTTCTCTAATAAATACAGGGATGACGAATAACGTGGCAGTTATATTCTGAAAAGATAAAAAAGGAACAAAATATTTATAATACTTGTATCAAGATGTTGGGTATCAAAGTGAGCGACATACTGTATGCAATAAGAAGTCTCCCATGTATATTATATTCAGTGAAAAAAGCCCCGTCTCAGAAAAAGAAATAGATAAACCCGAAACAAAATGAGTTTTTTAGTTGTCAAAAACAAATAATACATATTGATTTTTTACCCAGTTCTTTTTTCCCTTTTTTCTGTGATAATAAACCCAAAACCCAAAAATTTCAGTTTAAAAAAGTTATGCACAAAATTACATTTTAAATCTGGCATCATAGTGATCCTTCAACCATGATATCTGCATCTTTTAGGTGGCTGACATGGGGTGATATTCATGGCAAACTTGGTGTGTTGACACACCGAGTGCATCAACACAGTCCATCACAATGAATTATCACCTCGGTGTTGTTGGGCCTAATGTGGACATGACTAATGAATTGAACAAGTTATATATCCATCTACAAGACCATTAGATTTGAATTGAACAAGTTATATATAACAAGGAAACAGGATTCTTTCCAAAGGTGTCACAGAACTACTCCACAAGTAAGTTGATAATTGGAAAAGAACTGATAACTTTCTTCAATATGTTTCTTAAAAGGTACCCCACCCGATTACAACATATTTTCCTGTTTTGTAGGAATGGCCATCGCCTAAATACTTTCATTTCAAAAATTTCATTTGAATCTGACCTACTATTTTAATGTGAGTGGTAATTATGTGTATTACAAAAGCATGCACAAATAGTGTATTTGTGTTAATTCCTATCCCTCTGTAGGTATATTCATTCCATGTTATTTTGTTTCCGGCTAACTGATGCTTTGTTTAGTCTTTCTATTCAGAAAATAGCTCCATCCAGTGACATCATTGTACACAGTTATTAACACTTAAAGCAATAACTAACGTTTACAACTCCTTGTAAGTTCTAAACCCGTCTTAATTCCCTATCCATCGTAACTCTGACGTATAAACTTTATGGAAGAGTTACGAGGGGTTGGGACTTAAGACAGGTTTAAGACCTACGACAAGTCGTAAATTTAGTGAAATCGACCCCTGGTCTAAGTCAAAATTAGTTTTATCCAAAATTTCCAGTTATTCATGTATACCTCGTATGTAACAGCGTACGCGATTGGTCAATACGCATCACATGATCATGTGTAAACAACCGTTTATGCATGGCTGCCGTGACGAATGCCGAAAGTGGTAAAAAATCATGCAATTTCAGACTGAATTTGATATTTAATGATTTAATTTTGTAAGTAATAGTTAGCAAAAAGTATGGTATACATGAACGGGGTTCATTCATAGTATTTTGATTATGAACGTTGTTTATGCCCTTGGGCAAATTTCAAAGATCAAATGCAAATTTTAAATACAAAATTCCTCATGACAATGCAATGGAAAATGTCTTTTCTGGTGGGACTAAAGTACACTTAGACCAGTCTAACTTTAAACCTGGTCTAACTTTTTTGTGCATACGGGCTTAGCCTTATAAAGTTATTTTCCCTACTCATTACCATTGCTATGAAGAAATAGAAAACAGTTGGCCAGCCATAACTCAGCTCCAATAGTGGCACTATTATCTAAGAAATAGAAACAAAAAAGATGCCTGGGTTATTAAATATTTAAAGAGTAGAACAAAATTAACATAGATCCTATGAAATGGCTTTGTTGGTCAATGTTAAATAGTCAGTCACAGCTTACAGAAAAGCAAATTTATGGATAATAGACTTGACTTCCACAAAAGCCAAAATAATCATATTCAGGTGGTGATAGCAGCCATGGGTATTTTTTTTTACCAAAACAAGCAAATCCCTTTGATTTGATGATTATGATGATGATGATGGTAGTTGTGAAGAACACTTTTATCTTATCTTATTGATAGCAAATTTTATGCTATAACTGTGACATCAAAGCACTGGGATTTGCTTAGATGATCTAACTATAACCAATCTGCTAAATCAGAATTTCTAAATATTTTGGCTATATTTACAGAAATCCAGAGTCTTTTGCCACATTTGCTTATTTATGTGAAATACAATACACACATGTAAGCTATCATTAAATGTTCCCATGCCAAAGCATTTCATGTGATCTTTAAGAATAAACACTTAATACCGTACATTATTATCCCAATTATGTTTTATCTCCCAATATTTTTCTAGCCTGAGCCCAAATCCAAACCTCAACCTTAATTGCTTCAAGTTGTAACATCAAATTTGATGGCTCATCTTACACTCTAATTCGATATCTGTTTAGTTTATTAGCTGATAGTATATTATTTGTCACCCTTAATTTTCTATTTAAAGAGACACTGGCACATTTGAAAAATAGTGCGCCCTCAAGATTTTTCAAAATGGATATTTTGGCATGGTTTTAAAGCTTTTATATATACATTAGCCCTCACCAGAAATGATTAAAGGATATGAAGTTTTCATCTTGATAGATTGGCCTTCACCCGAAAACCCCTTCTGTAAATTTTCGCGCCGATATTTCAATCCATTTTGCTGTGAGAGCTAAAAACGTTTGCTGATTTTGTTTAAAAAAAAAAAAAAAAAAGTAAAATTAATTATTGGTCGACCAAAATGGGCACACCAGAAATGATTAAAGGATATGAAGTTTTCATCTTGATAGATTGGCCTTCACCCGAAAACCCCTTCTGTAAATTTTCGCGCCGATATTTCAATCCATTTTGCTGTGAGAGCTAAAAACGTGATTTTGTAAGTCCCATAGAGTATTGTGTAAAATTAATATTGGTCGACCAAAATGGGGCACATTTTCGCTCATAACTTCCAAACCAAATATCCTTTTGCCCAAAGATTTTACATGGTAAATGAGAAAAATAGTAGCTTTCTTCCGATACCAAAATGTTGACCACTTCCGGTAAAATCTGGGGCTTCTGGGGACGAGGCTATTAGCGATCAGGCCATGGACCTTTAAGGACCAAATCAGCGTCCTTATGGGTAAACAGAATGATTTTATAATTAATGTTGCCGGCGACATTAATTCAGCAGACGACGGAAATGGCGTTAATACTAGAAAACGCACGCCGTATGCATGTTTCCCACAGCATGCACCCTGTTTGACCGGTCTCTGACCTTTGTGGTTTTAATATCAATGAGTACGAGTCTATGATATTCCTGTAATCTACACAGTTGTTGATTAAATTTATGGAAAACTTAAAAGTTCGCCTACAAGTACCTGGATGTCTTTAACCTCTTATTACTCCCTATCTGTTGTTGAGTATGTTATTTTTAGGTTAAAATGGTATCTCTCTTCTACGGCTTCCAGATGGCTAGACTATCATTTGAAGAGCAATTGAGCAATTTCATATTTTTTGAACATGTGCCAGTGCAGTGCCACTTTAAATCATTTTATCACCCCACCTGGTCCTATGGCAGCCCTATAGTCCCATTACCATCCACAATTCCAGTCACTGTGGCAAGAGCTTAACACGGTTACCACCACGTATACATCCTGTTGACCCAGGTCAGCTGCAACTGCAGAGCTGATTAGATGAGCCACACCACACACATGAAGAAAACATACACAGGAACAGAGTGATAGTTAAATCTCACCACTTCAAGCATAGTATAACAGTGAAACACAATGTTCGTAAGTGGACATTTTGTTTGTTTACAGGTATAGGGGATTTTAGTCAAGTTTGGCTCTTAATATTAATTTGTTCCTTTGATTTTCCCGTGTCTGAAAAAACCAGGAGCATTGGATGTTGCCTGGGAACTCCTGGTGTTTCAAGGAAGACGAACATTAGTATTTGCAAATTATTCCCATTTAAAATGTTACTGATTTTCTAGTTTTTTAGCCAAATCAAATTTCTCTTAAACTAGATTCTCCCAATTGCTCACGTACAAGCAGTGTCCACATTCTGGCATGTATTGGCAGTGTTCCCCTTTAAAAGTACAACCATTAGTAAGCTAAGCACAGTACCTCTATGTCCACTATACAATAACTGGGTGGCAGGAAGCCAATGCTTAACCCTACTACTAGAGATCCCCACAAGTACTTAGAGGAGCCACGTAGCTACTACACAGGAGTAGGCACATAGAGCCAATGCTAAACATGTCATGTCCACCATTTCTTGTTGGTTTTCTGAATATTAGAATAAAGAAACTCTTCCAAAGCTTCTCCAATTTCTAAGAATACAGACCGCAAGCACTTTTAGAGCCACCATGATCGGGGCCAGGTGGCTGATGGAATTGTCAAAAATATGGAGTGTAGAGGATCCAACGGCTGTCATTTCTTTGGTTACTCAGGGGATACCACAACCTTCTGCCACCAAATTCCCAATGATGTTCTTGTTAGCTATGCCTGTGCCCATGAATTGACGTACCTATGAAGGCAAATCATTGGCTAAGTCATGTATTTTTAAAAGCTGCACTGGATGGCAATCTAAGCTGTCTGAGAAGTTGTCCTAACTCTGTATACTGGCAGCGCTACTCGCCTTTACACCACTGAACTATTTGCAAGGCATTGACCAGGGAAGGTCTTACAATCATTATTGTACAGTAAAAATGTCTGCGTGTAATACCTATATAACCCTTCATGGCTTTCTATAGGTGCCACTTTTGCTCTTTGTACTGTTTTGAAATTTTTTACGTAGGGAGCCTCAAACTGGCAGCAATGACAGCAATATCAAGGGAATATTTCACTTAAGTTCATTATTTACCAAACCATTGACCTTGCAAGAGGGAAGCATTGATAACCATATTGACCTTATTATTCTGATGCCATGTTTTGGAGGCTCTACCTGCAAATGGGAACCCTGCAAAGGGTTTTTAGGTGGAGTGAAGTTCATTGTAGATGGTACACCTTTTTCTCTATTTAGTAATTTTACATTTTTACAAAAAAACTATCTGAAATTTGGATTGAGCATATAAAAAAAAAATTAAACATCATTACACTTTTTATTTCAAAAGTATAAAAAATATGCCACAATATTGAAAAAACAATATCTATCGAATTGTTGAGAATGGCATACTTTGAGAGCCAAGTCACCATGTAGCTACTCGTTGGCAGTGTGAGCAGCTGGATGAACACAGTATTTTAAACATAGCAGAATAAACACAGGTTCTCTGGCCTGCAAGTGTACATCAATTGGGTAGTTAGTCTGCAACTAACTCTGGATATCAATGTAGCTCTACTTCTAAAAACGCCATGTGACACTGACTACAACCCAAATGTTTCAATATGCCACCCTGCAAATTATCCTGCTTAGAATACACCTGATTAAGGACATCTACACTTAGGTACACTATCGGAATCGGCAGTACAACACGAACAGTTAAGTAAAAAGGTAGAGTGTCGTCCTTGCAAGTTTTTGACATGGAGTGCCCATCTCTCTTTCCTTGGTGCTTGAGCCTCAGGCTCCTCGTGTAATTTTGTCAGGGGGGTTTGCCACTCCTCCCACACAACCGATTCTGTCACCTTCCCACATGGGAATATGCAGGTACCCATTTATACACTAGATTGGTAGAATTAATTGAGGTAAAGAAGCGACCTTGCTCATGGCACACCACAAATGCCATAGCGGGCTTACCCCACAACTTTTGGCGGGAGGGGGGGGACACATGCTCTCTCACGTAGCTGGTTGGGTATTTCATTTTTTTTTCTACAAAATCATTTGGAATGTAAAGACATGATGCCCTTCTTACACTCATTTTTGATTTTCTAGCAACTTACCTAACAGAACCATAATGCCCGCATTGACCAACCAAACATCGGGGTCTCACTGAAAAAAATGATAACAGAAATAAGACATTATCAATCATTGTCACATATGACTATTGTAAATCAAGCCTAAAAATTTGTAGACTGGCAATAATCCATGCAGGCACGAAAAAGATGTATGTATAGGGTATGTATTTGTCTGCATGTGTAATACACAATTATCTTAGTATTTTAAATAACAAACATGGTATTGAAAACCCAAGCCATTAGTTGATATACCTAGAAACCTTCATTTACTCAGGTTTATTGGTAAAGAAATCTGTGCATACAAACTCACAAAGAACAATGTTGGGTCCTGGAATTACCAAATGTACCTCTACATAAGGACTACAAGTAGTTTAACAGGTCCATGTGCCTTTAGACACAGCCAAATCCCCATTCAGTGCTGTGGAGCAATATTATAGCATGGAGCATATGAGAGCGGTGACAGTGGAAAGATTTTTGTAAGTGGAGGGGCCACTTGCACTTTATCTTACTTGTCAATACTTTGTTTTATACTTCGCTTTCTCATAAGATACTTCATAGTCAACTCCTGTTATAACTACAGAGTAACCACTCTCCTCCCTATGCAAAATTTCATACCGACAAACTCTAGGTGCATACTCTATCAGGCACCCGACAGGCGAGGCCTTTGAAGTACTTGGCCTATAGTAAACGCATTCTACTTTAGAACACTAATTGATTGATATCAGTATTTTAATCATTTCATAGACATGAAATATACTGTAATTTGTTTTGATAGCATTGATATGTCCCTCCCTTATATTACCATATTTCTCTCGGCTCTCCTGATCATACAAGTAATCCAAATCCCGTTATAAAGCGCTTTATCAGTATCACAAGAGCGTGCTCACTTTACATGGAGAGACACGATCCGAGCTTAATCTAGTATCTGTGTAAGCCCAAACAATATGAGTGTCTTGCAAGCGTGCGCGCACTGCTTGCTACTTGTGATATAAATAACTTTCCTTCAATCATCATCAGTGGAGGCAGAGGCAAAAATTGAGCTATAGGCCTAAGAATTTAAATAAGTGAAATAAAAACAAGGTTCAGTTTATAGTGTTAGTAAATTCATGTCTACTGAATGATAAATTTGTTACCCCGTTTGTTCTCATGCAATACGAAAAATATCAATGGTTTTGGTGCCATACCACACTCGGCTTGTGGCCTCATGTGGTATGGCACCCAAACCATTGATATCTTTTTGTATTGCATGAACAAACAGGGGATAACTAATAATGCTACTTACCACTATACCAGAATAGAATTCCATATGAGAAGACTAACATGATGATTACTACAGGTGAGCGAACTCCCATTCGATCTGAGAGAAAACCCCCGACAGTACCACCTATTAGATATAAAATATGGAACACATTTAAAAGTTGATAATTATTATTTGTTAAATGAATACAACTGTTGTAATTGGTTTCAGCTAATTTGTCACCACATTATAAAAGTTTTGGACTGGTTGGTGTGCTGAAAGTTGAGTGGTTGAGACAGGTATTTAACTGATACAATCAATATATCTTGTGAGGCAGGTGTTAGTATCAATTAAGGTCCGTTCATACTTCCACTGTAATGCAGTGCTGCTGCACTGTTGATATATCGATCATTTCTGCTGCAACCTGATGCAACCCACTGCAATGCAAGTTAAAACAAATTTAACTTTGTTGCAGTACTGCAGAGACTGCTATCCAGGCAATGCACCGCACTGCAGTGCAGTGAAAGTATGAACGGACCTTTACTACTCCTGACAATATGCATGAGGTGACATAGTGACTGAAAACAATTATAAAAAGATCTTTATTTCAGTGGAAGTTGGAATGTGGGAAGTCTGAGGGGGAATCTAGAATGTTGGGGGTTGAGGGAAGGAGGGATCAGTTGTGGTGGGCAGGAAATAATGATGGAATAGGAGAGTGGGAGTCTTGGTGAAGGAGAATTGTGTGAGAAATGTGGTGGAGTTTTTTTATGTTTAAAGAAAGAATGATAAGGTGATGACAGTCGTAATGATTTTTTGAGGAGGTAGTGAGGTTGATATGTGGCTATGCCCCACAGAGTGGTAGGAAGTGCAAAGACAAGGAGCATTTTTATGATTAGAAAGAGGACAAAAGGAAAGTTACCTTTAGCTCGGGGGAAATGAGACAGAGATTGATTTTGTGTTAGTGGTTATAAGGAGAAGAGAAAATTTCTGAAGAATGTTAAGGTTATTCCAGGGGAATTACAACACAGGTTGGTGGTTGCAGATGTGGACAAGAGAAAGGTGAAAAAGGTGGTGAGGAAGGTAGTGCAGGAGAGGAGGAAAGTATGAAAGCTGAAAGAATAAGAGACAAGAAAGAATTTTGAGACGAGAGTTAGGGAGCTTGTGGGGACTGATGTGTCGGATTTGTGGGGGTGCTTTAAAGATAGGGTGTTACAGGCATGTGATGAAGTGTGTGGCAAAAAGAAAGGTAGGAGAGACAGGAGAAATACGGGGTGGTGGAATGAAGAGGTGAAGGAGGCGATAGTGAGAAAGAAGGATGCATATAACAGGTGCGGATCCAGGGAGGGGTCGCGCGCCTCCCAGTAATTCTGCAAATTCTTGCAAAATCAGCCCATTTTGGACAAGTTCAGCCTTTCAGCCCCCCGGTAATTTTGACGTTTTTCAAATCCTGGATCCGCCCCTGTATAAGAAAATGAGAAAAATGGTAGGGAAGAGAATAAAGTGAGATAAACGCCGGTTGCGAAACAGCAAGCAAAGAAAGTGGTTGGGAGGGCCATGAAGGAGGAGGCTGAGAAGGGGCTGAGTGAGCTGAGAGAGAATCCAAACAGGGTGTATAAGATAGTGAAGGCAATGAAAAAGGATGGAAGAGATGTCAAATGGGGAAGATGTATGAAAGTGATGGAAAGTTGAATTTCAGTGACAGACATAAAGGTAGCGTCTGGAGAGAGAATATGGAGAGAATTATGAATAAGGCGAATGAGTGGGATCAGAAGGTAGAGGCTGATGTGGTGGGGGGCAGTTGAGAGGGTCAGTCAGGAAGAAGCGGTGAAGGCAATCAGAGAAATAAAAACAGGAAAGGCTGCTGGACCCTCAGAGGCGAGTGTTGAGATGATTATTGCGAGTGGAGAGATAGGGATTGGTGTGATGATGGAGTTGTGTCAGAGAGTGTTAGATGGAGAAGGGATGCCGGAGGAGTGGGTGGTGAGTGCGATGTTCAAATTTTTAAAGGAAAAGGGATGCAATGAGTGGTGGCACATATGGGGGTTGAAGTTGTTGGAGCATGCAATGAAAATTTTGGATAGGGTTCTAGAGAATAGCGGAAGTGGATGAGATGCAATTTGGTTTTTATGCCAGGGAAGGGAACGATAGATGCCGTGTTCAATTTGAGGAGGTTACAAGAGGAATATCAAGCTAAAGGGAAGAAACTATGTGTTTTGTGGACTTGGAGAAGGCATTTGATAGGGTACCGAGGAAAGTGATGGCGTAGGTGATGAGGACAAGAGGTATACCAGAAGCAATGGTTAGAACGGTTATGAGTTTGTATGAAGAAGCAGAGACCAGCGTTAGAGTGGGGTCTGATTTGTCCAAGGAGTTTGAGGTGAAGGTGAGTGTGCATCAAGGTTCTGTACTGTCGTCGCTGATATTTGCCAATTATGACTGATGTGGTTATGGAGAGTGCAGCAAAAAAAGGTTTGATGAATGATATGTTGTATGCTGATGACTTAGTTTTAATATGTGAGACAATGGAGGGATTGAAGGATAAGTTTGGAAAAGGGAAAAGTTTGGAAATGGAAGGTATTTGAGAGTAAGGGTCTGACAAAAGTGATGGTGAGCGGGGTGGTGAAGGGGGAGGGGTGTTAGTGAGTAAGGTAGACCCATGCGACATATGTGGGATGAGGGTAAAAGCAAATTCAGTGTGGATGTGAGAAATATGGGAAATGGATCCATGGAAGATGAAGAGAGTGACCCCAAGCTTGACAAGGAGATTTTGTGTGTGAATGATGCAAGAAAAGAGCTAGAGGGATGGTGGAACAGGTGAAAAAATTGTGTGATGAGGTGGAATTGGTGAAGGAGTTCATGTACCTGGGGAAAGGGTTAGTTGGGGTGGTGAATGCGAGGCAGCTTGACCGCTAGCCGGCAAAACGACCGGGTGGGTGATTTCTATTAATGTGGAGAGTTGTTACACAGGGAAAGATTTCCTTTGAAAATGAAAGGAAAGGTGTATAAGAGTTGTGTGAGATCGGTAATGCTGTATGGGAGTGAGACATGATGTCTGAGCGAAAATGAGATGGGGTTTTAAGACAGACAGAGAGCAATGATGAGAGCCACGTGTGGTGTGAAGTTGATGGATAGGACTTGATACAGATGTTGGGTTTGGAAGAAGCAGTGGACCAGTTGGCGATGGCGAATAGTGTAAGGGCATGTGCTGAGGAAGGATGATGAGCAGGTTTTAAAAAGGGCTTTGAGTTTGAGGTCAGCAGTTTGAGGAGGAGGGTATGACCAAAGAGGACATGGAAGCAAGTGGAGGAGGAGGGTTGGGTTGAGGATGGAGGATGCATTGAATCAGGTGAAGTAGGAGGGAGTAGTAAGGCGATTGCTACGAGTGTGAGGTAAATCCGGATACTCCCGTTTTACAGGGACAAAACCAGATTTAAAACTTTGGATTTACTACTACTACTACTTTATTTCATTTTTATAGCAACGCATTACATGTGTCCCCAAATCAGGGATTGTGTACATAAATTTCTAACAGATTTCAAAATATTATATAATTATTTAGGGAACAAATAGCGTTAAATCCTTCTGGTGTACATCATTGCACATAAATATGATCTTCTATAGGTAAAGTATTTATGAAAATTCTTTGATTCCTTGTAAGTCATATCTAGCCAGTGGTTCTTTCTTGCATGTTGAATAGCAGGAGAGGTCAGCAAATGAGTGTAGACCATCTGTACACCATCGCATGATGAAAAGAACGGAAGAGTACCCATCATCTTTAGAAGGTATTGGGCCGACGACTCCTTAAAATGTTGCTGTAGGGGATCAATGCACTCTTCAGAGTGAGGACTGTACATTCCCCAGCATCGAATAATGCCGGTAGCCACTTATACCACCTAGATGGAGAGGAGGAATTGAGGTGGTAAAAATGCCGTACTAGGGTGTGACAACAGTGGGCCAAAGTGGGACTTTAACCTTGGTGTGTGGCATCCAGCACTTATCCACTCAACCACATTGCCCTGCAAAAATCAAAAAGGCAAGATACAAAAACACGACCTTTCAACCCCCCAAAGTTAAAAATGCTTATTTCTTCATTATCTTTTAGTAAGGGTATCCTCCTCCCCAAGCAATAACTCTTCCCAAGCTTTCTTACCTAAGATGCCCAACATCATAGAAGATTGAGACCGCATCTGCTGCTTTCTCCTCCATCCATAAGACTTGTGGATAGTATGGCAACCAGAAGAAAAAACGAGAAGTGACTAACTTGAGGAGGTTAGAACACATGGGAATTTGTTTTAACTTAAGGAGAAAACAGAGGAAAGGTTATAACATTTATAATTGTTAGAACGTGAACATTGTCACAAAGGACAATGATTCCCAAAATAAAAATATCACAGCGATGTATTAATAGTTTAACTGGCTGAAAATATCGGAAGTAATGCAGGATTTTGGAGTTTGCATTTTATAGAATTATAGTTCCCCGGGACTTCCCCAATGTAATAGATTTACATTGAACTCAAAGACCAGAGATTTTGAAGGTCAAACTGCCGGGAAGTTCCTGCAAAAAACCGGAAGATTTCGCATGCCTGATATATGTGACCCTAAGTGAACCCTAAATGACCTTTGACCTCCACACCTCTGCAACACACATATGCCCTTGTTCGTGAGTAACCAAATGAAGTATGAACTTGAGAGAGTCCCTGTGTGGTACAGTGGAAAGTGCAGGGACTCGTGGTCATTCGGGTGTTGTGAGTTTGAAGCCCCGCGAGGCCACCATGTGCCCGGGGCAAGATACTCATCTTTCCAAATTGCCTCGCCGACCAAAGCAAAAATCTGGGGAGCTGTGATATTATAATCTAACAGTGCTGATGGAAATGTGCGCTTGGCCGGCAATCACCTAGATGAAGGGAAAAGGATTGTGACAATTTCCTAATGTCGGCGTATAATAATAATAGGCAACATCGCTTGAGACACGTTACAGTGATTAAAGCGCTGTATAAAAAACAGAGTATTATATTATTACTTGACCTATCACTGCACTATTTTAAAACTGATAGCATTTAACTTAAGGAGTATATCACAAGTTTGACGCACCGATTACACAGGATGTATACACACATTATGCTGCCATAATGTGCTTTCCAATTAAACTGGATGACCTAATAAAACAACTCAAAGCTAGAAAAATTGGTGAAGATGTTGGCAAGACGTTTTCTAATGTTGCAGGGAGCTTTGAAGCCTCTTTGAGACCAAAAAACTGTCATTTTTTTAAATGGCTTGACATTACACCATATTTTTAGTTTGGTTGGTATTCTACATCTTACTAAAAATATCTCAATTTGAACAGGCAACCACCCATATAGCTAATTCATGAATATCTTTTTTTAACTGGCACTTTGCTTCGTCTTATCGTGTCCAACACTGTGGTTCTCAAATATGATCAGCCAGAGATGGGTTACATCTGGCTGCTTAAATGAATTCCGCAAGGTCCTTGTTTGTGCATGTTGCTCCAGCAGTGGGCAGGACAAGAGAGTTACGTTGTCTGTGGTGACGTCTCACAACCACAGGTAGTGTCCCTGATCGGCTTCCAGGTTAGCCCACTTCTGCAAGGAAACCTTAGATCGGCAGTTCTGGAGCTCAATCTGTTGAGGCGTCGCCATACAGCCCATGAGAGTCAGCTCCAGGTTGTTAAGAAAGTAGGGGAACAAGATCAAGCCCCATTGAAGGCAAGGGACGTTGACCTTGTGCCCCCTCCATGGAAAACTAGCATATTTAAGACAGTCACAACATTCTTTTTGTAATCCTTGAACTCCACCAATTAAGTTTGCACCATTTTTTACCCAAAGCGGAGCAACTTTAAAAAATTTGACCCTGTTACAACTGAAATTGACCCTTATTATTGATTTTTGCTGTTTGTAGGCCTAGAATCTGAACTTTAGGTTTGCGTCCTATTACAAACTATACCTTTGTCTGAATCCTTATGGTTAGGACCACACATAACATGGTGTGCCTTTCAACATGATTTGGAGCAATTGACAAAATTTGACCTGTACAAACTTTGTTTTGGCCCCCTCTCCTTAAGGCCCACCACTTGCGGCATAAGAATCATGTATTTCAGGGGTTCGGTCAGTTGTCAAACAGATTTAATCACTCAAAAACTTTGTCTGAGATGTGTTACAAAAGTGTGCTAGCTCCAGGCTATTGCTTTCCACAAGGCGACTCTCTTGAGCTCCCATAGAGAGTTTCAAGAAAAAACTCTGTTAAGAAACTATCTTGGATTTAGGCTGGTTGGGCAGGTGGGTGGGTGGTATCTGAACCAGACATAGGGTGCTTCACATTTAGAACTTGAGCTATGCTTTTGCATGCTCGCTATGCTACGACGGATGTCTGGGGAGCAATTCCTGCTAGGATGTATTTTAAGTTTTCCGTGGTGTTGGACGGAGGTATCCTTGTTGTTGTGATCAGCCGGCAGGAGGAATTTAACGCTGGATAAAGCTTCTTGGCAGGGGTTGATCTTTCCCATACATGTCAAGCATACTCTGCACATGATTACCACAGGGCAAGTGCCGTCGATCTTAGGTTATGCGGGCGAGCACCCCATCTTTTGCCAAACTGAGTTTGTTCAAGATGTTATTGCGTGTAGACATCTTTATCCTTTCGTCTTCTCCTAGGTAACTTTGTTAAGATGTACTTACACAAGCTATCTAACTCCTGGTAATAAAATAGCCTGAACAAATCCTATACCTGTGGTCTAGATTCATCCCTTGTCTCATCTTCATCTTCAATCTGTCACTGAATCTTTGTTTTTCTTGGTGAAGCCCCTAAGAGAGAACATTTGAAAAGAAGCATTCCAAACCAAAATACCATGAACGGTGATCCAACTACAGCAGCTAATTTCTAATGGCAATTACCACGCAGCTACACTGAGCAGAACACAGATTACCTACCCTCTAATGTCCATACACTCGCTGGCCAGGATTCCATTTTTTTGTCGCCGACGATGCATACCCACCTTCGCTGTCTCACTGTCGCGGAGTCGCTACATGGTTACACTGGCCTCTCCAGCAGCATGTTATTTCTCAGTGGCCAAATCTTAATTTTAGATATTTTTGGCATATATTTTCATTTTTCTTACAAACGCACGAATGTTTTTTTTATGATGCCTGATTTGAATTTTGTAATGATTTTCAAAAAAAAAAAAAAAGAGAAAGAAAGAAAAAAACAAAAACAATCAAAAATGCTTAACAGAGACCGAGTGTATAGTACCCGCAATTGGTCTTCTATCAAAATGCCGGCGTAGTGACTGCGGGTAGATAAGTGGTAGCTGTGTGTCTACTCCAGTACTGTCTGCACCATACCCATCTCTCTACCTATTGGGCAACTACAGGGTAGCCACTGGGGTAGGTACTGTAGAGTAGACACGTCACAGTATATCTAGTAATAACTCTCTATTTCGAAAGCCCTATCTTGCAGTAACTGTGTCCCAACTAGCAGTAAGCCCAGTGTGTACTGTGCAGTAGCTGCCATGCAGGCTACCACACAAGTAAGAAAATAGCTTTGTTACAAAGTCTATCCATAAAATCAACACTTTTTGCCCAGTTGATAAAAATAAGCTATTTCAGAGAGTTTAATAGTAATGAGAAGCAAGCCACAATCTCATTCAGTCTTTATACTATTAGGCGAGCAGATTAGGGTGGTATTTTTGGCGGAGGTGGCAAGTCGCGTACTACAAGCTAATTTTGGTATTTTTGGAAAGTATGGCTGCTGACACCTCGAATCCACCAAACTTACCCAGAATTCCCTTTGGGGGAACTATTGTAATGGCGTTTTAAAATTGCCTCCATTTGTGTATTTGGGTATATCGTTTTAAAATTCTTACCGCATTTCTAATACTTAACGCTTTGAACCCCTGTACCATTTTTTTATCAATTTTGATAAGGACGCTATTATTGAATTAACACGTGATCACTTACAGTAGCATAACACAAGAGGGGCGCAGCCAAAATGGCCGCCACAATTGCGTTGAAACAATGACTACTTACTGATGAAAATGGTCCAATTGAGCTTTATTTGGTAAATACTTGATATGCGGGTGGTGTCAATTTCACAATACTACAAGCTAATGTTGTTATTTTTGGAAGTGGGCATGCTGACAAGACTCAAACAAAATTACCCAGAATCCCTTTGCCCACATTTCTAATTGGCGTCTTAAATCGGCTGCCATTCTGTGGGTATCGTCTCAATACTACTGGCGTTCTTAAATATCACGATTTGAACACACAATTTGATAATTGGCACTACTAATTGTGATTACACGTGATCACTGCAGTCGCATAATGCGTCGAGGTCGCTTGCCAAAATGGCTGCCAATGTCATTGAATGCTTACTTACTGATTCCTGAATGGTCCAATTTGAGCTTTTTTTGGTACAGTATTAATTAATTGGCGATGGTCCGAATATCACTACAAAGCTAATGGATCATGGTGTTTGGGGAAATATGAATTCCGGACACATCACAACCAATTACCCAGAATCCCAATTCCTAACTTATTCTAATCGACCTATTCAACTTGCTAACCATGTTTGTGATCTGGTATATATGTCAATGATTGCGTTTTAGTACAAATGAACACTTTTTCTTCTAATTGTTGCTGTATTAATTTGATTGAATTGGTACTATATTCATGTAACATGTGATCACTTACAATACATTACACTAGGAGGCGCTTACTAAGGTCCCCGATATGCAGGGGGTGGGCACCAAGTTGTGCACTAAATATTTGGGCAAAAGTTATTTTGGTGCCTCTAGAAACATTAAGGCCATATCTGCTAAAATTCGTTTGGGGGGTTTACCTTTTCTTTTAACCAGGTATCGCAGTGGCTGAATTTCGCTCTGCACCGTGAAATAAGAAGTCATTTACGAAGGGGGACTCATCAGGGCTCACCCGGGAGCACCGACAGGAAAATACACTGCCGCTCTCGATAGGCTACCCTACCCGCCCTTCTTTTGCACATTATCCCACTGTTATTCTCAGTCGGGGAAGAGGTACGGGCAGGTAGGCACCAGCGCTACAGTATCCAGTCTCGCACTGCGAGACTGCGCCTATATCTCTCGATTGCACTCTACCCGTCCATCCAGTGCTGCCGTAGCAAACATCCTCTTCGCACCAGAACGTCTCGGAGATCGTTGGAAAGTGGTTGGGAGCGCGTGTGGTCCAGTTGAAATCAGGACTCGTGATCATTAGAGCGCGAGTTCGAGGCCCGCCCCGCCACGGGGGGGGGGGGGGGGGGGGGGGGGTGTTTGACCAACGTTTTTGTGTCCCTGGGAAGATACTATAGTCTCAATTGCCTCGCCGACCCAAGCGAAATCTGGGAGCTGTCATGTTATGGGGGTGATATTACAATCTTAAGTTCTGATAGGGATTTGCGCTTGGTCGGCAGCCACCTCGATGAAGCGAAATGATTGTGATGATTTCCTAATGTCGCATGATATAATAGGCAACAGCGGCTTGAGACTGTTTTTACAGTGATAACGCCTATATAAAACTGATTATATTTATATTTATAATAGTGTCCAGGATAGCATGGAGCGACGAGCCTAGCTGTAATGCCAGGAGAAGGTGTGAGGGTTACATCATATACCTACCCGAGAGGCCGACCACCCGATTGGTGTGTTGCGTTGTGCGCTACGGATAGTTGAGGCAACCCAGCGGCTTTGTCCCATTCGCTGCTGACCCTATTGAGGGGCCCGTGGAGGAAAGCTGCTTTGTCTTCCTGAGCCCTTCGGTACCGCTTGAGTTACCATTTTAGTGCCCGGACCTGGCACCAGGGTTACTCCGACCGTCCCGCAGCTAAGCCAGGTCCGGGAGACACACTGGGCGTGGTGTGAAAGACCGGGTCTGATTCTTATCGAGAAAACCCGCCCGTGGGATGATGGACACGCCGTCCTTCGACCACCGCCAGTGTCCTCGTCATAAGACAGGCATGTTTTTCGAAACCACGTCGCCCATGAGGCGACTGCCACGGAGAATGCCATCTTCCTAGATCATCCAAGAGATGGCCCTCTCCAGTAGCCCTCGAATTTCTCAGACGCTAATAACTGGGCACTTTTGGCAGATCTCAACTCCTGCGACGAGTGCGCAATCGGGGGACGAACCGAAAACATTCCCTTCAGCAGATTCGTGAGACCCTCGAAGCCCCGATGGACGCCCCAACCCTCATGAGAATTTTCTGTAGGAAATCCCCGATCTGCGCTACAGACGCAGACAACGGATGCAATCCTCTCAATTGGCGCACCATCTAAGAACCCGGCGGAGTCAAGAACGTAGATTCTCTATCTTGACTTCCTCCTTGCCTAAGCAACGAGCGCTGCAGCCTGTTCAGAAAGATCGGCTGATAGATTGGTTGGGCGGAAATACGTATATCCGTCAGACAGTCAGGTTGCGAGCGCGGATGTCCTGGACTGCACGTATCGGCTAGAGGCCGTTCATCACAGATCCCCTGCGCTGATGAAGCAAGATGGGGTCCCCCCTATCAGCTCTACAAGCCGTGGGAACCACGCTGACCGGCCCATGGGCGGCCACCCACAGAAATCGGGCATTGTCGGACTGAGGACCTTCTCGGTGCTCGAGGACTCTCGGATCTCACCTCAATCTGGGGGAGGGGTGATGCGCAGGCAGATCCCCGACCACCAACGCCACCTTTGCATCCCGACCCATGGCTCGGGGATCGTGACTGCCTGAGTAGTACCTGAAACTGGTGATTCACGGTAGAGCTAATAGTTTCCTCGTGGGGATGGTGTTGTAGCCTCTGGAATTTGACCGGCAAAAAACTGCCGCCAGCATGTGTCATTCCAATGAACCCCCTTCCCTGTCATGGTGCCTGACATTGCCGTGCCCTTCCGGAGAGGCGTCCGCTAGAAACGTTCTCCACTCCCGGAACATGGGAAGCTATTAAAGCATTGTCCCGTTGCATGCACACCACTCCAGGAGCTGGCAGAGACTGTGGCTCCTTGCACCCCGTTTAGGTATGTCACTATCGGTCATGTTGTCGCAACTCGGACCAGATCACACCTTTCAATCTGGTCAAGCCGAGCCAGAAACTGAATTCTTGAACCCAAACATATTAAAAAAAACATTACCAAAATCGTCATCCTTGTACTTCAGAGAGCTGAGATATCGCCGATTTTTTAATAAATGTGGGCCATTTTGGATTGTGACGTTAGTTAAAAAGACACAGGACTGGAGGATTACCAAAAGACACAGATGGTGGCCATTGTGCATGTCCATTAATGTTTTCCACAAGGATTCTGGATACCTTTGTTGTTTATGTTTCTGGATCCATACCTTTCAAAATACCAACATAGCTTGTAGTATGTGACTTTTAACCAATTGAACCTTGTAATCAGTAAAATATTCATTCAAACGCACATTGGGCGGCCATTTTTTGGCAGGCACCTTCTAAGTGTTCTTTTGTATTGATCACGTGTTGGTTAAAATATAGCTACTTATCAAAATAAGAGAATACAAAAAAGTTTTCACAAATCGCGATTATAGAATGCAGATTAAAGCGATCATAATGCACCGCAGAATGACGGCCATTTTGAATAATGTTGCCCCCAAAGGGCATTCTGGGTCATTTTAGTATGTGAGTTTTTGTCAGCATCACTGCTTTCCAAAAATATCACATTACTTGTAACCCCTGCAGTTTCACACTGCCATCGATTTACGTGAAAGAAGCATCTTCAATTGGGCATTTGGTAATCAGTAAGTAGTCGTTCAACGTACATTGGCGGCCATTTTGGCAAGCGCCCTCTAGTTGGCATGCTAATGTAAGTGATCATGTGTTAATTATAATAGTAGTGCTACTTTATCACACTTGGCTGTTGAAAAGATAGTTAAAAATTGTCAAACTAGCGATTATTTTAAAGAACGCCAACTATTAAATCGATAATACCCAAACACCACGAAGGGCGGCCATTTTGAAGACGTCAAATTACAATAAGTTCCAGTTCCCCCAAAGGGATTTCTGTAATTTTGGTTTTAAGAAGATGTCAACACCCCATAATTTCCAAAATACTAAATTAGCTTGTAGTACCGACTATGCCACCTCCGCTTTTTTAAAAGCCTTTTTTTTGGGCCATAATCCCTGCTCACCTATATGCTCTATTCGATCTCAGTTTGCGGGTAGGATATACGCATCTAATAAGGTGGCACAATAAAACGCTAAAGCGAATGCAGAGTCACATCATGACGTCACCATCAAACTGGAGACCGAACAAAGTATAAAACTGACTACCCTTTCACGTATGGTATTGGAGACAATTTAAGCTAAATGCAATTTTGAACGATGCAATGGAATGTGATGATGTAAGCAATTCCAACTTAACATTTTTGACAGAATAAAAGAGATGAGTTTGAAGAGCAGAAGAGAAAGAGAGAGAGAGAGAAGAGAGAGAAAGAGTGAGAAAGGCGAGAGAGATAGAGAGATGGGCTTAGCGATGAGGAGGGAGCTCCCCGGCAAGGGAGCTAAGAAGAACTACAGAAAGAAGTATAAGAGATAGAATATTGACGGATTGGTCAAGAAAAATCCAATATACCCAATTTCAGAACAATCACAACATGGATTGTTGGTTTTTTCTTAAAGTCAACTATACCTATCAAATATTAACTCCTTCCTTTACATTCTCCCAATATGGCTTTAATTGAAATATAATCATACCTGTTCTCTCTTTTAGTTCCTGTCCTTCTCCAGTTGATTGCTCTACACTTACTGGCAGTCCTGTAGAAATACACCACAAATAGCAGTGATTAAACCTGACCAGATTTTAGAAGGCTAGGGAATATTATTAATTAAAGGGGGATGGCCCGATTTGAGGATATGAAGTTTTCATCTGGATAGACTGGCCTTCACTCCAAAACCCCATCTGCAAAGTTTTGCGCCAATATTTCAATCCGTTTTGATGCGAGAGCTAAAAACGTGATTTTATAAGCCCCATAGAGTACTGTGTAAAATTAATATTGGTCGACCAAAATGTGGCATATTTTCGCTCATAACTTCCAAACAAAACATCCTTTGGCTCTAAGATTTCACAGGGTAAATGAGAAAAATAGTAGCTTTCTTCATATACCAAAATGTTGACAACTTCCGGTAAAATCTGGGGCTTCTGGGGACGAGGCTATTAGCGACCGGCCCATGGACCTTTAACTCAATGTTATTTCTACACACCACACAGAGCTGATATCATGTTAGATTTGCAAACACCAGTTTGGTTGGCGCTTCACTGTTGCTTAAAAAATATGTAAAGTGGGGTAAAGTGGAGTTTAAAATTTACTAACATTTTGGACAATTTAGCAGTAATATGCATGGCTTGGAACATATGGGTGTTGAGCAACTAATACAGATATGATCTAACATGATCCACTTATAAGTTATGATCGATGGATAGCAATTCAATGATTGTTCCTCCATATATCAAAATAGCATTTAGAACTATGCCAATATCAATCACCTTGACAAGATAATGCCAGCACTAAACCAAACAATTGTAGTGTATGCATGCATATGTACAAGCCTTTCATGGTATGAAATGTCCTTTAGGTATCTTACATGTTATCTGTGCACAATATGCAGCTGTTCGAGTCTCACTTATTTTTACAAAACCAAAGTAAAAAAAAAACTGCGACAAACTTTACAACTGATACTGATTTGGATTATTTTATTCAATTAAATACATCTTGTGTAAATTTTGTGGGCAAAATATAATTTTTTTTAAAATCTAGTTTTGTAAAGATCTTTATGGAGAATGTGCATATAGATAACATGCAAACCATGACCTTTGTAGGCCTGTACAGTATGGCAAGATTCCTGCAATGGATTTTACAGGGGTAATAGTTCTTGCGTGTTACTACTTATACTAGTTGCTCTTGCTTAAAATATTTGTAAAATAAGAGACAATTTGCAATGGGGTCAAACCCCACTGTGTCAAAAAATATTACATACATCTTGTTTATGGTGAAAAAAAACCAAACCACCTACAGAAACCATTTTTAAATAAAACCAAAATTTGGTGCATCCCTCCCTTTTATTTGATGATTACAGAAATAACAGTGGTAAATGAAGGGAAAAGAAAGCAGCTAGTTCAATATCTTCATACCTTAACTTTCAAACTCTTCAAGGACCCATTTGCATGGTACCAGCTACATGGTAAATCTAAAGTAAATATAAGTCCTCCTGCTCTTCCCCTCATACAAAGATCCACTTTCCAAATAAAATGTTGACGTACCCCCAAAAAAGCCAATTTTGAAGAAAAAATACACAAAGGTCTCTCTTTTCCTGGTACAGAACATACATCATTATCACTGGCTAAGAGCTATATAATGACTATGGGATAAAATTGATGTTTTCAAGACTTTCTCTGGTTTTGACATTTGCCGCAATCCTTATTTTGGTGGAAGGGGGTTCCTACTTGTGGGCAATGGCTTTAACTTCACCAAAAATGCACGATCCTATATATGGACCAAACTACGAGCCTGGTATTATTCCACAGGAAAGCATGTTGTTTTATATATGTACATTTATAATGACATCCTTTTTAAAGTGGTCAATTGAAGAAAGGAAAGGGAAATACCAGTATAATTCCTCTTGTCCAGGCGAGAACTAAGTAGTTAAAATTTCAAATTGTAGTGAGTTCCAGATATGTAAATATACTTTTCTGAATGCTTTCTGCAATGGAAAGTGATGGACACCTTTTCACCTTAATGTCACTAGAATTAGTCCCTTATCACTCCTCCTACCAACCCTGCTTGTCAGCACAATTGGTAAGAAGCACTGTGCTATACTCCATCTATCTTCCCTCGAGTCAGTGATCATTCAGGGGATTTATGCCAGTGGATAGCAGCCAAGACAACAGCGGGGTGTTTTGATCTCAAACCAAAAAGATAGCGCTTTCATATTCCCTCACTCTTATAAATGCGTGTGCTAAAATTCACATAAATGCTTCGCAAAATACTGTCTGAATGCAACTGACGTCACTGAACTCGAGGAAGATAAATGGAGTTATACTAATACATGGTTGTCGGTTTGACTACATCCCAAGCACCCAATTGGCTTTTAAATTTGCATGGCTAATTCATTAGAATCAGTTTTGAGACATACCTGTTCTTAATACATACCTATGTCTTTTGGTGATTGTACGCAGAAATAAGATACAACAACACCTCCAATAAATACAGAGAAGAACGATCTCACAATGCATACTGAAAAGAAATGACTCGTCTTATGGTAGAATCTGCCGCGGCACCGCTGTACACAGTGACTAAATTCAGTTGCATTTTGCATATCAACGTGAACCTTATAACATTCCAGCACAAATGCAGGTCAGTTGGTGAAATCCCATCTTTCAAATAAATTTGAATATTTCTTATATCATAATTGGATTAATTTAAATTTTTTACTATGTTACCTCTGCTGCATACCGATACCGATGACTGGCATATTTTCCTTAATCAAGAAGGAGTTATTTCCAACAACCATTTTTAAAGGTGATTTTGTAATTGAAAATGCACAGGCAATACCTTTATATAGCCCCAGAAAAGGGTACCTTTTCCTATAGATCCATTGATCAAATGAGGTATTGCCATTAATTATTCCGTCAAGCGCTACTACAAAACTTCACCCAGTGGAATACAAAGCAATTGCATTACCTCATTTGCATCCATGATACTTCTATATAAACGTCTACCGAAAAAGGAATAAAACATAAGGCATTCTGTTTGTGGATACTCATAATGTTACATCATATAGCTGCCGTATGGTTAATTCTGTATTATGGAGCTTTATCAGGATAT
Organism: Ophioderma brevispina; assembly: GCA_023653785.1. Taxonomy (NCBI): domain Eukaryota; kingdom Metazoa; phylum Echinodermata; class Ophiuroidea; order Amphilepidida; family Ophiodermatidae; genus Ophioderma; species Ophioderma brevispina. The sequence continues at coordinate 26,912 of JAMKCH010007806.1, read as the reverse complement.
TGCCTATGCATACAGTCCTGTGACTTTGGCGAAGGATTTCAACTCACTTTATCAAATAGTCCGAGCATTTATAGAATATTTAAAATGAATTTTTTGAAAATTGAATTCATTAATGCCTACAGTTCCTCCAGGAAAACTATTATGGTGTGCAATAGTGCATATCTACATTTTAATACACCTCTTCAGTTATAAAATCCCTTTGAGGTGATGTTAACTTAGGTTCTTCTTCTTCTTGTAACTGATTTTAACTTTTCTCATGAACAAACTTTTAAACAATTTCAAAGTCAACCACAAACATAGAATTGTGGGCTATGCTTCTTACCTCATATCCATGGTCTACTACCATAGCAGCTAGCGCAGCTCCCATAATGTTGCCAATAGACTGGCAGGCCAAACCCATAAACCAAAACACTAAGCCTCGACTAAAAAAAAGTTTTACAGTTAGACCAGCGCACTAGGCCATTTGTATTGTCTTTACACTTTTTAAAAAATACCGCAAGTAAACTTGTGCAATCCCCCTGGCTTTGTGGTTATTTGGCACAGTTGACCTTTTTGACCTTGGTATATGTGACCTTTGACCTCAACACATATGAAAGGAATCCGTATTGCACCTTCGACACAAGTTAGGTTGTAATCGGACTTCAACTTTTCAAAGCCAGAAAAACAAAAACTAACCAACTGGAACATACCTCAGTTGACCTTTGACCTTGGTCCATGACCTTTTGACAACATCTTCATATGAAGAACCCCTATTGCACCTTCAAACCCAAGTCTGGTTTAAATCGACTTAAACTTTTCGAAAGAGACATGAAAAACAACACCTAACCAAAACCCAACACCAAACTGAAACTGAACATGACTCAGATGACTTTGACCTGGGTCCATGACCTTTGACAATCATCCACCTATGAAGGAACCCCTAATTTTCATTTGCACCTTCACCCAAGTCTGGTTTAAAAAATCGACGTAAACTTTTTGAAGGAGAACCGAAAACAAAAACCTAACCAAACTGGAACAACACATACACAGACTTACACAATACCACTACATACCCACACATACTGAACATGTGCACCCTCACCATATCCCCCTCTGCTTACAAGCCAGGGGGATAAAAACGACAATGGCTTATTAGTATTTCACAGAATATATAATAATTCTATGGTGGTTAATTATGAACATAAAATAATAAATAATGTAATTTAATTTTTATATAATATTCTATGGTGTTTTACTTAACCGCCTAAGACATTTACACAACGTTTTTTCAACTCTGGTTCTTCAAAACGAGGAACGTTGAGCGATGATGTAATCACTCCTCATAAATTTAAATTGTCATAATTCGACTTGTTTGCAAGGCATCATTTGATGACTTTTCACGAACAGTTAATAAAATTCATTTCACTTTCGCTGACGTATTGTTGACTTTGCATAGTGATTAACTTTAGCGATCTCATTAGCTCCTAAATACATGGATCATGCGTAAGGCTGTAAACAAAACGTATTCTGGAAAAATGAAATATAATTAGCTCTTGTGTTAGCTTTGAATATGGGAAAAAATTAGGTTGAGCGAGTTATGTGTACTGTGTCAATAATACGTCAAATGCAAACTCAAGTGAAAGAGCACAACGAGAATCAGATGCATGGAATACAGGAACAAATAAACAGTTGTTTTCGGAGGTGAATTAGCGTTTTTTATTATATTAAATCTTAAAAACTGTTATTATTATTTGTTTGAGTCGGCGCCAGTGTGTATTTCTGTGAGTAGCAATCATTCATGGACAGTCTGAATTGACACCATAGAATTATTTGGATATTCTGAGAAATACTGTACTTTCATATAAACCACAACAAAATCCAAAACAATAAAGTCGGCCTGGTGCTCATGGTTAGACTACCGAGTAACACAGTATAAGGGAAGCACACACACAAGGAAGCCTTCAATGCAAGAAACTATTTCTCCTCCCCTCTCTTCTTACATTTCCCTATTTTTTCCCCTTCATTAAAAATTCAAATTTTCTGCTTTTCTATCTGGAGTAACCCAATATTGTTTTGGCAAAGCAAAATAATGGCCCAGTCTCCATCACAACTTTACTTTCAAAGTATTCATATGTTCTTCATAACAGAACAAAACTGACAAGGAACTTAAATGGCAACACAAAGATTGACTTGGCATCACCTGAATGCAATAGAATAGCTAGGTCACATATTTGCTGTGTATTTTGGAAAGGAAGTCCAACTGCACAAAAATGTGATCCAAAGTCCGAAATTTGGGTGTAATTTTACTCTCAAATTGTAGAACCCCCTCCCCCTAAAAAAATTACAGCAAGTGACCACCTTTTTAACCACACAAATGAAGAACAATGGAACTGACTAAAGGTGGTGAGATTAAACAGCTAACTTGAAATTGGAATTGGATTTGACCATGTCTTTTGAGAGGTAGTTTTAGTAAGTGGAGTATGCAGAAATGTCTAAAGAAATTGTCAGCCAGGGCAAAGGATGTTCAATGGCAGAGGGGTTTAGGTTGTGAAGATTGAGATGGTGTGGAGTGATGAAGAAATTTGAGGATGAAATCAGGTTGTGAAGAATTCTGTATAAAAGATAGGGAATCATTGATTTTTGAGGGTTATCTTTGGCTCAGAGCAAGGCAAATGTTATGGCACTCCTAAAGCCTGGGAAAGATCCATCCAATCCCAAGAGCTACAGACCAATTTCACTCCTCAGCCATACCTACAAGCTCTTTGAACGTCTCCTGCTCAATCATATCGCACCTGTGATAGACGAACACCTCATACCAGAACAAGCAGGTTTCTGGCCAGGCAAATCAACAACAAGCCAAGTACTCAACCTAACTCAACACATTGAGGATGGTTTCGAGAAGGGTATGGTAACCGGAGCTGGGTTCGTCGACCTAACAGCAGCCTACAACACTGTTAATCACAGATGCCTTATCCATAAGATTCTGCGAAATACCAAGGACATCCGCTGATGAGGCTTATGATGAGGGATTGGCTGGGCAAACAGGAGTGCTTTTGTCCAGCTAGGAGCGAAGAAGAGCCGATGGTGCAGGTCAAGAATGGTCTACCACAAGGGAGTGTTGCTCGCACCGCTCCTGTTCACCATCTATACCAACAACCACCTAGGGGAGTGCAGGACCTGTCGTTTTATCTAATATGCAAACGATCTTGGAATTCGGACAAGATGCCGACGTAACCGTGTTGAAGAGGAGACGATCCCAAAGATCGGGATGAACTCACTCCTTATTATGGAAGAAAACAACATACGTGCAAATCAATCTAAGGACACAGGTGTGTGCTTCCATCTATCCCAACCGTGAGCCAAACGTCAGCTTAAAGTTTCTGGTCTGGAACGCCCTGGGAGCATGTGATAACACTGTCTACCTAGGAGTCACCTTGGATCGCACTCTCTATGATAAGACCCATTTTGAAGAGAAAGTAAATATGTTCACGTAAATACATCTTGAACAAACTCACTGGCACAAGATGGGGTGCTCGCCCACATACCCTAAGAACGACGGTACTTGTCATGTGCTAACTCATGTGCAGAGTATGCTTGCCCGGTATGGGAAAGATCAACCCATGCAAAGAACGCTTGATCCAGCATTAAATGCCTCCTGCCGGCTTTATAAAGGATGCCTCCGTCCAACACACAGAAAACTTATACAATCCTAGCAGGAATTGCTCCACCAGACATCGTCGTAGCGAGCATGCAAGAGCGAGCTCCAAGGATCTAATGTGAGCCCCCTATGTATGGACAGATACCTGCTGCCAACCACCTTAAATCCAGAGGAGTTTCTTAGCAAAGTTTCAACCACTTGAACAGTCTCTAAGGAGCTTAAAAGAGTTGCCTTGTGGAAAGAAAGACTTGCTATATCAACCAAGAACCTCTATTGGCATTGAACCTGGTGAGCATCTCCACCTGGAGCTGACTCATCAGGGCTGAATGGCTATGCCTCAACCGATTGAGAACAAGAATTGGTCGATCTAAGTTTTCCTTGCAGAAGTGGGGCTACCTGGAAGCATAGTTCAGGACACTACTGTGGTTGTGGAACAGCACCATGACAAGGGAACAACTTATTGGTCGGCCCACGCTGGAGCAAACAATGCCCACCAGGACCTTGCGGAATGATTCATTGAAGCAGCCAGACTTTGTACCTATCTCTGATGGATCATCTTTGAGAACCACAGTGTTTGGACACAAAAGACGAAGCAAGGCATATTATACAGTTTACCGAGCCCTGAGCAGTGTTTTCGGATGGGTACAAGAGTTCAAAGGGAGGGAACGCATAACATTTCAATTAAGTGACAAAATGCTTGGCAAGGTTAAAAATAATACAGCAAGTTAAAACTTGGAAAGATCCCGGCAGGGCACACCTAAAAGGTCAAAGGTCATGTAGGGAGTCATAAGAGTCAATCTGTGTACACCTTGGTGAGTCTTGGGTTGATGATTGTGAATGTGAAGTTAATCAAGCAATGTTCTAAGCAAAGACATGAACTTGTTTGAAAAGCAATTAGGTTGTAAAGGACATTTTCTAAGGACACAAATTTCTCTAAATTTGCACTTGATTAGTTGTAGATCAATCTACTGAGAATGATTTAAGCAGGTTATTGGACAAACAAAATGAAGAAAACCAAAAAACGTAAGTTATGAACTTGCCAGCTATAGCCCATCGGCCCCACAAAAGTAGTGCTTAATTTTGTTGTGCACAACAGAAAACTAAAAGTCTTTTTATTACAAAAAAAAACATTGTCGGCTTTTTTCAGGGGTAAATGTAATACATGGGAATGTTAACCATTCTAAAATATGCACACAAAACACTTTTGGAAAAAAGTTAGTGCATTTTTCTGAAAGGTCTATGTATCTGTAGGAATGATTTTACATGATATTAAGAGCAGAAAACAAGAAAAATTGTTTCACAAATATGAACTTGACTACAGTTTGACAGCAAAACAGACTGTGTGATAATGATTTAGTTTGTCCGGCCAGAAGTAAGGGGTGATGTCATAGCTTTCACGCAGTAATACACATGTGGCAACACAGTTCAGTTGAATCTGTAATTGTGGCACACAAAGTGGTGTAGGCGATCTTGACATGAAAAATAGACACGCAAAAGTTGGGACATGTCCACTTCCAGGCTGGGTGGCGTAGGCACTAGTGGCTCAACACTGCCGCCTGTTACTCACCTGTTAGGACCATACCCACTGAACCCAATTATGGCTATGACAGCAGGCATACCTGTGGCGGGTAACAGACCATTCAGTATCCAAAATAGAAGGTAGTTATGTTCGGCTATACCACAATCACCCACCACTCAAAGTGCCAAACATAAAGATCTGAAATAACATCAGGATGAGAGTTAGAAGGATCCCAGGAGGAGCACTCTTGAAGATCTTAAACCCCATGAGGACTAGTGCATTTCCTAAAGATATTCTGATTGGTTAATTACATGACAAACATTTTAGCCCAGGAGCTTGCAGACATTTGTAACACATCTCTAGTACAAAAGGTTTGAGTGATTAAATATGTAGACAGACTGACAGGGACCCCTGAAACATAATTCTTAAGTGCCACAGATGGTGCCTTAAGGAGAGGGGGCCAAGACAAAGTTTGTACAGGGGTCAAATTTTTAAATTGATCCAATCGTGTTGAAAAGTATGCCATATTATTTGTCTAACCACAAGGATTCAGGAAAGGTATAGTTTGTACTATCTACAACATAAAGTTTAAAAGTTATAAGCTAAAAACAGCAAAAATCAATAAAAAGGGCAAATTTCAGTTGTACAGGGGTCAAATTTTTAAGTTGCTCCGATTTGGATAAAAAATGGTGCAAATTGTTGGTGGAGCTCATAGGATCAAAATAAGGAATAGTTTTGAGCGTCTCAAATGCTTGATTAAGAAAGTAGGGGGAAACAAGGTCAAGCCCCATTGAACGCAATGGATGTTGACCTTCTGTGCCCCCTACATCGGTAACTAAATATTTTAGATAGTCAAAACTATTCCTTATTCTAATCCTATGAACTCCATCAATAATTTGCACCATTTTTTGGTGCTATACCTTTCCTGAATCCTTGTGGTTAGACAAATAACATGGTATACTTTCAGCATGATTGGATCAATTTAAAATTTTGACCCCTGTACAAACTTTGTCTTGGCCCCCTCTCCTTAAGGCACCATTTGCTGCACTTAAGAATCACGTTTTAGGGGTTTCTGTCAGTCTGTCAACATATTTAATCACTCAAACCTTTTGTACTCGAGATGTGTTACAAATGTCTGCTAGCTCCTGGGTTATTTATGGAACCAAGTAGAATGGAACTTCTCATTTTTAGGTCAATCTTCTTCAGTATTCTTACAATGTCTCTGATTTGTTCAGTGAATTTATCCTTCTTTTGTAACCAATTGGCCAGTAGTTCTCATGAAGTTACTGCATAAGAAACTGGTTTATCTTAAAAGCGAGTTGTATGACACAGCCTCTAACTGATACCAAAATTGATAGTTTTACATAATTCTGTGAACCAAAATCTCATCTGTAGTTAAACTTAATATCACTTAAATTAGTAACCTGTTTAGATTTATTCTGCTAATACTGTTTTTTTAACAAGGTAAAACTGCATGATTTTGGGCAATTGTTTTTTTTAAATATTAAACAAATTATTATGGAAATAAACATCAGTTCATATTTTGTTGCATTTCAGTGAAGTTCACTGCAGTGGTTCTAATTTAAATTGATAAAATTGTGATCAACTTCTTATGTGGAACTACAATGCAGTGTAACAGAAGCAACTCAAATCTTACTTTAAGGTGATTACTCTGATATTACAGTACTTCAATAGCCTACTATAAAGGCTATTTACAGTGATTAATTTACTGAGCAGCTTACTGAAATGAGCTGCAAAGCAAAGCAAGGGCATGCCCAAAAACCTTTAACCCTGGGTGGAATGGGTAAACAAGGGCTGAATGGTTATAGGTCACAAATAAGCAAAAATGTAATGAGGGAATACATTAAAACACCCAGTTGCATAGTATCAGTATTCCATATATGAGTGCAAGGTATCAGGTTTGTATTCATTCTTGGTTTTAAGCCTTAAGGACCATAGATTTTGACCAGAAGATGTGTAAATTGGCCTATTCTGGGTTTATACTAACCACTCTGTACCAACCCCTTGTTTTGAAGGTTTCTGGGCAAGCCATTGCAGTGATAGAGATTGTTGGCAGGACCAAAATGGTTTTATTTGTAGTTTTGATTGGACCAGATCACAATGTTCCTATGAACTATGCTATTAACACATAAATATGAAGTTGGATTTTTTGTTACATATGATGTATCCTTATATTGTGATAATGAGTAAAGAGGTGCCAGTGAATGTGGTTAAGTTTGAAGTGCGGATTGAAGTAGTCCTGTCTTGTTGGAGTTTAAGTTCAATTATTGGTGAATATTGTGCATGACATTTACATTTAAAGAGACATGAGGAGATTGCCAGGAAGAAGCGCCCCCAAAATTCTTAATTAATAAAATAATTATTTTAAACATTGGAAATGCTTACAATGTATTAGATCACACCTGAAGTGAATCAGCCCGAATATGCCGTTCTTTAGGTAATAGATGATGATTTACGTAGTTTCTGTCGTGCACGACGAAAGTCAAAGCATGGTTTCTATGGGAACTATTACGATAGAAGGCAAGTACAAAACAAGTTTGCGTTTTTCTTTCGCTGTTTGTCCAAGAAAACCTTCAAAACGTTATAGGTAGGGGTCTACAAAGATCCAGTGAAATTTGAGAGCCAATTGGTATCCTAAAAAATCTCCTCCTGTACTTAAATTACTGGTTGGTAACCACAGCTCTAATCTAACTGTGTTGTGAATGAGATACAAATATTTGAAAGGACTACAAATTTATGTTGATGCATATGTAATGAGCTGAATGACACATTGGTTTGTTAATCTCTAGCAGCAGGTCCTGTGCTGACTAAAAATGTGTGAAGAGGGGGTAACTTGACTTTGTTTTGGTGTGCACTCAGAGTTTTTAACTACCAACCATGCTCCAGGAGCCGGTCTCCTTCACTAAATCAAAGAGCAAGAATCGGTGTGTAGTGATTTTACACAAAAGAGGGTTTCCGAATGAATGAGTGAGAAAGCCACTTGCAATATTGAGTGTGGTTCATGTGCTTTGGGTCGCAGTACACTGCACTGCCCATTGCAGAGGTGCGAGAGGAGCAGGACAAAAAAACAAGGAAAAGGGGGGATAAGAGCGGGTATAAAGATGCCAAAAACAGGCTGAAAAGTCATGAAAAACCTAAATTTTGGCACTAACACAATTTCAAAACCCAACGAGGAAATCATCTTAAATGAGAGAAATTTCTTTTGAATTACAAGTTCCAGAAATGATTGTATCATTGAGTGAGAGTGATCAATAAAGGCAGTCTTTTGGGGACTGTGACAAAAATGAGGGTGTAGGGGTGAAGGAGACCAACACCACATAGCCTATTGACACGCATTCACCAATTTTAATGTATTAAGTAACTGTCCGGCATTATTTCACCATGTAGGCATTTATAGCATTTGCAGTAATTACGATAAATGTGAGGCACATTCCACAAGGAAAGAACATGCGTTTAAATATTAAACCAAACAAACAAACAATGCTTGAAAAAACACATTTATTCAGAACTGACAACCACAAGGTGTGACAGGGGGCAGAGTTTGTACTAACATGGGGAAAAATTAAAAGTATACGAATATCTGTAATCTGCTACTCTGTTTAGATAGAATTTTGATAAGTGATCAAATATTAATGCGCTTCCAATGAAATTCTATTTCAAACTTCAATTGATATAGCCAAGATAAAGTTTATATCTTTCAAGGTCCACAACAAATCAATGGAGATTTGACAGGAAATTTGAAATGAAACACTGCAATTACTAGACTCTTTGTATTTCGTTGTTGAAATAAAATATTCAAAGATTGTAGGATGCTTCATATTATTAAGTTGAGCTATAGCAAAATCCAGCTTCAACTCAGTACTTCATCTCATGGCTTCTGACAAACCCTTGTAGATTCCACACCACTAAAAAGATCTGGTCCGACACCTCTGCTGAATTGTGTTGAAAAAATGTAAAATTGGGGGTCAAGTCTAAGTTAAAAGTTAACAAATATTAAAACATGACCAACTTTTGGGGTCATTTTTGTGCTGGAAATAATTTTAAGATACAAACCAACAGACTATTGAGATCAGAAGTCTGTGAGCTTCTGCTGAGTACTTATAGTGCTTATTTGAACCTCTTTCCCACAGGAGATTCTTTGAGGACTAGAAACCCTAGTTTGAGAGGAGCTCACAACTAATCGCTAGTCTTCACGCTCCAGTAGCTCAAAAATTTCCGTGCGTCACAATAGTGTTGTTATCTTAGTGAATGGTATGAAGAAATGTAGAGTTACAAGAAAAATGTTGTCGATAGGCACTGAGTGGCTTTAAGCGAAAAAATTTGACGTTTGAATCAGGATAATTTTGTACACTCAAATGAATGCAGTGTATTTTGTGGTGTGCAACTCAAACCACAACATGCACTTTTGCATATGAAAACTACCTTGACAAGATAATAACAAAAACTTTTATGACCCAATCACGACAAATGAGGATCCTATGTTTCAAATCATTATATTATATAAATTATACATGGTTGAGGGGAAATAGGGCGACACTACTTTCCAGAGATACTGGCTAAGAATCTATCACGCCAAAACCGAAGAGTGAGGGGTGATAGGCCCTTTAGCAGTACCACGGCGAAAATAGGTGCCATATTTCCCGGAATGAAGCATGATAGTATTTGGTTTATTACAACCTCAAGTGACTCTGGGGACGAAGTTGAAGGGAAACTTAGCCATCTAATGGCAGAGTTTGATGGACTTAATCTAGTTCAAATTAAAGTGATAAAATGAATTGTAATTATTTTGCCTTGATAGGGATCATTTGTATTTCATTGTGACTTATATCCAATGCCCCACAAATATTATAGACCCACTGCATAGGAAACTAGAAACACTGTATCCAATACCCCAAAGAAAACTTCAGCCTCTTCAGCACTTTGTAGAAAGTATTCCTCTCTATTCTGAAAGGTTAAGCAAAAATTCAATTTATATACATATCATATGTAGTGGTGTACCCAAAGGGGGGGGGGGCAGGGGCATGTGCCCCCAGTTTGATGTCAACTTTTAACCCCGGGGGATTCTCACTTTTTTTTTTGGTTAGGTATGTGCCTCCCGGATTTCAAAAATTGAGGCTCTTGAGCTGATTTGAGGCCCAAAAAATGGGGGGCTCCGGAACTAGGTTTTCCGAAAATATCAGAAAATAAGCTGCGATTTCCCTCAATTTCCAGCTACTTTTTAAGGTTTTTTGAAGAAAATTTGGTAGAATATGGCTTTGGACATGAAAAGTAGGGTCTCTGGAACTTAAATGGTCCTAAAATGGGGGGTCACCGGAACTGAAAAAGAGCCTTTAAATGAGGGTCTTATAGGCGGCACATACCCATACTTCCTCCCAATGTGAGAACCCCTCCCCGGTTTTACCTGTATGGCTGTGCTAATTAAGAAAAGAATTAAAGTGAAAACTTACCTCTTCAACCAGTACTACCATTGATAGATCTGTGGTTTAAAATTCTTGCCATTTAAAAGTGTGAACTTTTTTGTGTGCTTATTTTTAATATGTGTAGCTTCAAGGGTAGTTTTAAGACTTCAGATTGTATTTTTACTGTTGTACATACTTGGTTTTTATCACTGTCTTGTTTCTGGCGCTCAGACGGTTTTTTGTAATTAGCACCTTTTAAATGTCTTATTATTATTATTATTAAGAATTAGGAAACCCTATTTAAAAAATAAAAAACAAACACGGATCAAAGGAGATAAAAGAGATCATTCACAGAATGAGAACAATATCAAGAACAATTTAGGGCATATGTTTTAGCAAAATGGTAGACAGGCTTGATTTTTTTACAGAAATTAAAGACACTACAGAGATTTCCAAAGAGTCAAAATATTTCAAATTTGCAGGAATAGCTTAAAAGTGAAGGATAAGTCTTTTGAATTCTCATAAATTACTTTTTCCAACTGAAGAATTGACAGAAAAGGAAAATGGCAGTGTTCAAAGATATGAATCTACATTCAATTACATGTTGTAGTAAGTGTCCGTACGGACTGTAATGACCAAAATATCCGATTTCAGTCAGACAGCAGGTCACGCTGGCATGCTTTATTTTCTTTTTCACATGAAAACAAATGGTGCAGCGCTGACCTCTCCAGTTGGTAGAAAACGTTTGAAACAACTTCGTTTTTGGGGCTCGTAAATACGTTGTTTCATTTTACAAATATTGCAGAAATGTTGCTAAAAGTCTACTTCATACCTCAGATGGTATAATTATAATTATAATGATATTTTTGGGGTTTAAAAACAAGAATGAAAAGTGAAAAAAATCGTGTTTAAATAATGTGTGGTCTTGACAAATTCAGGAGCCCCACATCATTTTAAAGGTGACCATCATAAAGACATCTTATCTGTAAAAAGTCTGTGTACGTGAAGCTGGATCTTGTGAGAAAGCAAGAAGACACGGTTAGTTATAGATTGGCAGTTGAACATGAATTCCCCATATACTTTAAAGGCGGAAAAAACATCACCGATTTGCACTACAGACCTGTGTGGGGAATCAAACAAAGAGCGTATTTTTGTTTTGTGCAAATACCAATGCCTTCTGACCTCGTACAACAATTTCTACGGTTTTCAATTGTGCACTGGGACTCAGGACTGACTGATTTTGTCGATTAGGTTGCCTTTAGTCTTATTCTTTGCAGGCGCAGTTCGGATACACTGTATTGTACAGACATGCAAAACTGATTTACACAGCCGATTGCAAATCGGATGTGTTCTGTTTTACTACTAGCGTTCTTCTTCTTCGTTCTTTCTGTCAATCTTGCTTATAGCTCAATAGTGGATGACCAATAGTGACAGGTTTGCACAAATGACCGCTCAGCGAACCATCACCTGCCATAAGACTTTGACCCCCATCTGACTTTTGACCTCCTCAGCAGGGTTCAAATATGTCATTGAATTCACCAAAAAACAGCTTTCTGTTACAGGATTATGCCGAATCAAACACTTAAACTTGTGCAGCGGAAGTGTTAAAGAATAAGGCGTGCAAAGGTCATTAAGGGGGGTCATGTCCGGTCTGAAAAGCCAACATATGCCATTTAATTGGCAAAAATTATCTTCTTCTACAGGATCATGCCGTTATCAATTAAACTTGTTCAGAGGAAGCACTGACCCATGCTAGATAGGGCGTTCAGGAATAAGGAATCAAGGTATAAGGGGTCACTTCCGGTCAAACCAAAAATATTTAAAAACTGCAAAAATTTTTATCTCAAAATGATTAAATAGCAGAGTGCCATAACCTTCAGATATGCATGTAGGTTAGCCGATGTTATGAAGGTATTTTTATTTTGAGGCGTAAATGTCATTTACAGGGCATTAAGGTTTTGAGCTAAATAACTTTAAGAATTTTTATCTCCAGAACTAAGCATAGAATTTTTTTAGTGAAAATGCAACCAATGCATTTTGCGGATGTTCTAGCAGGGTTTTTTTATATCGGCGTCAAAGGTCATTAAGGGGGTCAACGGGCCATTTGCCAAAAAATGCTAAAAATGAGACCAAATTGACTATATATCAGCTATAGACGAAGATAAAGGGCCCGTTACAAGGAGCTTCAGATACTTCACAAGAGTGTGCCTTGACTTGGGGTCAAAGGCTTGACATGCTTGACATGGGAGTCATACAGGTGTCTCAGAACGAATTACACCCTAATTGTGACCATTAACTCAAAAAAGTGAGTTACATTTGATAAAATTTAAAAGAATATTAAACCACAACATTATTTTTAATATTTAAATGTACAGGCACTCGATTCGGCTTCAGTTAGTTTTGAAGAATAAGCGATTATGTAACAATGGACACTTCCTTCCAAAGTGTGTAAGAAGGGATTCAGACAGAGGAGAGCGAGAAATATCAAGACTTCTTTCAATTTCTTCTTCATTGTATTTCTTTAAAACAAAATAGATAATGATATTTTGAACCAGGTTCAAGATATATTGCCCCGACATATATTACAAAAGACATTTACTCTATTCTTGTTCACTTAAAAAAATTGAGAAATGAAGAAATGGCAGTGACATCTTCAGCTTTTTGACAAATTAATTTAATACCGGCTGTCGACAATCAAGCAAAATTCCGTTTTCAATTAATTTAAATGCATATCATCAGGCAGCATTTTATAAGGGTATGCTTTGAAATATGTTTGAAACGAAGTAAAAGTAAAGTTTGATATTCAACTAGGGTGTGCATTATACAAATCAAGAAACGGTTTCAACAACCAAATGTTCACCTATTGTTTGCTAAGGAATTGAATTCAGAGTGTTGATTTTCCGTTTTGATAAAATGCATTCAATATGTGTATAATCAAACATTTGCCAAAGATGACAAAGTATTTGTGCACATTGTTACGTCTGCAAACTTTGTCTTGGATTTAGACGAAGACTTCGTCTGATGGCTGCAATGTTGCTGTAAAGTTAGGGCGGTTCTCCGCCTTGTGCGACTCTGTTCAAAATTGATTGTAACCCGTTTTCACGGTACTTCTTAACAATGTTCAAGATTGTCTTCTTGCAAGGAGGAGGATTTCTGTGGAAGATTAATCTATAATTACTGCTCCCGACTAGAAGATGACCAGTTTGGATATCTGAAAACCACAAACACCCTCCTTTGCTATGGGAGCAAATGTTTGCCAACCCATCTGTTCTCTGCCGGTACTTCCATATAACACGAGTTATAGATTAAACGCGGGGGAGGGAATTCGAATTTGCACTTCCAAAATCATGTCTTTATTATTTTAATGTAGAATCCCACCATCTTATTGGAATAAGATGTCTAATTTGAATAACAACTATGTGAATAATCTTATTGTTCAGTTTATCCACCTGTGAAAGTATATTGATTAAATTCTCAATCATTATATGCAGTGGCCACCCCTAGTTCAATAACGTATTATTCATATTTTCCAGATATTTTATTGGTGGTGTTGGGTGTTTTCAAATAAGATGATCATTCTTGTTATTTACCATGTTTGTTTTTTTCTTGTGGATTTATGTTTAATTGTCTCGGTAATTGTTTATTACTATAATAGTGAAAACGAACAAAAAATGGCATTTGAATCACAAAATATCTAAACAAGGACCGGTTTCTTTAGGGATGAAAAGGAGACATCTTGAACAGATAACACACGTAATCAGCGGTAGTTAACATCCCAAATCGCATTATAAATTGGAAGAGGTTGTCCATTGACATGTGTTACCTAATCGCTTATTTCTTCAAAACTACTGAAACCGAATCTAGTGATGTTTAACATCAAAAACTGTTAAAAGTAAATGAGGTTTAGGGATTCTTTTTTATAAATTTCCAAATGTGTATTTTTTGAAGTTATGGTCGCCTATAGTTAGGGTGTACTTCTTTCTGAGACCCCTGTAGACAATCGGCTGTGTATCAGTGGCCTATGGCCACACAACCTCTAGTTGATTTGGTTTTTCAGTTTCTGATTGGCAAATCACTGATAGGTTTAAAAACCAACTACATACTTTAAAGTAGTTTTATTTCATGTCTTCGGCTTAACAAGATTGATCGTGCTAGAATTTGTTCTTAGAAAAAAAACCACTTGTTTGCTATTTACTTATATGGAAATCAGAGGGACTCACTTGCGAACTAACAAACAGATTGGCATATTATGAACTCATATGAAATCATTTCTAGTGTCAATTGGATTCCATGTGTAATGTCCTATAATATAATTACATCAATATGTAAATTACACTCCAGGAAAAGGCAATGCTTTATAGCAAACTGCTTAACTCACAAGCTGTTGATCACATACAGTGTGTTAATTTTTCCAATATTGTGTTCACCTGATAGGTGAGGAAAGAGACATCTTTCATTCCCAAATCATTGTTGCATACAGTGTGACAGCCGCGTCCTGTAATATTCCATGCCTCAGTGAAAAGGCCTATATTATTTTTACAAGTGAACAACCATCAACACTCACAAAACATAGACAGAATAACTACCAAACCTCATTATTAAAAATGAGTTTGGGGCAAAATGACAAAACAAATGGCATACGGGATGTGTGGACAGTCAAGACTCCAAAATTACACCTCTTCGGTAGTTTAGTGTAATTTCACGATCACACTTGTGCAAGATGCTTGAGTTCTAAGAATCCCCTACTTTGCCTAAAGCAAGGTTTCCCAACCTGGGGGCGGCGGACCCTTAAGAAGGGTTGGTCTCGAAGTAATTGAAATGAAAAGAAAGTACTGTCTAAAGGAAGGACGGAATTGGCAAATAAAATAATTGAATGTATTTGATTAGTATAAATTGTCACAGGACTGTTCATCTTGTAATGAAATTAGTGGTATTTTTGCACACTTTGTGCGCACTTGTTTTACGAATGGAGAGCACCATGCCCTTAGAAAGCTAAAACCAAAATTTTTAAAGCGAAATGCCAGGCTAATATAATTTGCACTTCAACAAATTATAAATACATTTTTGTTTCAAATGAATGTCTTTCAGTCAGAAAAATGACACTATATTATTTATATCAAAGTAAAACGTTTATACTATCTTCCGTATGATTGCAACCATTTTGATCGGCCCACGAGAAACATTGAAATCATGATGGTATAGAGTACATAGTGTGTCTTGAAATATAGCCAGTGACAGACTAGTGAATGCCATAACCAAACCTTTTCAGCTATATTCTATTCAAGAATCCGCCAAAGTTTTTAATCGATCATTACTGCTTTTCTACTGGAAACACTATATAATCCGATTTTCTGACCAGGAGTACCTTAGACATTCCTTAGACACCTGTTTTTATCTATTGACTTACAAAGTCATACAACGTCACCAATGGCGAGCAACGTCACCAATGGCGAACATGGCGCCCTCCATGGGCAACATTTATTAGTTAATATAATAATAAGGCATTTATATTGCAGTAGATGTTATTTCTTTCAGACCGCAAAGACTCTTTTATAACATACTTAAATAAAAAATTAGTCTGTTAGTACACTTAGGATTGCCTTTGCTTCCCTTCATCAGTAGATCCGAGCTTCCGGTAGATAAGGCGACCTTGCTACAAGCCCCTTCCCCTGGCTTGGAAAAATGGCTTGCCACTGACGTACCTCTCCAAATCTTTCAATTTGTTCTTGACAGGTCAAAGTTTCTTTTTGGAGGAAATTTTTGTTTAGACCAATGGGGGTCGCCACAATCTTAGTGTCAAGAAAATGGGGTCTGGGACAAAAAGGTTTGAAACCCTGCCCTAAAGATCCACAAAAGTTTTAAACCTCCACAACCAAAATGTTCTGTTCGTCAGTTCAAACAAATTTTACATTTTCCCCAATATTAGTTTGTATGAAAAACCATAAAAAAAATAAAAAAAATAAAAAAAATTCAGCTAAAAAAAAAAAATGTTGAGTACCCGTCATGTTTACTCGTTCCACTTGAGAAGTTTAATTTTCTGTACTTTTGTATTTCTTACACGCACTGGATATACTTGAACTTTCAGGCAGGGTCTACCATTAATTTCAGTGGATGGGCAGCAATTTGGGAACATGCTGCGGTCGCCCTTACGGGAAACATACAGTGTGAGGGGGTGGGGGGCATATTTCAGAGGACTTCTGTGATGTGGGGATGGCCAATTTTGACAAATATTTCAAGTATCGTAAACAAAACATTTTGCCTAAAATTTACATTTATGTTATCTAGGTTTTTCATTTTTCACGACTCATTTCTTTATCCAATTCGCTGTAGAAGTGCCACATAATAGGGTTCATTGCCTTAGTACTCATGTCTAAAACAATCACAGGCCTATGGGAATTTAAAACTGGCATGCAGTGTCTTTTATAGCCATGTGATTGTTTGCTTGGGAACCAATTCATTACATGAAAACAAGTACAGTTGCACTTCATGAGTATCTGAAAATGGCAAAATCGTGTGTGGTCCAAATACATTTCATTGCCAGAATATATAACATTAAGTGTTATAGTGGGTTAGACTGTTAATGTCTGACAGATGATCCTTTAAAGGGTACCCCCAGAGATTTGCTGAAGATACAAATGTTGAAAATTGTTGGGAAATTAGAACTTGATTATAGAACACCCTACCCAAGAAAATTTCAGGCTTTTTATAGACACAACAAGTATAAAAGAATATCTTGAACATGCCGGCTGTCCTAATTGGTCTAATAGAGAAGCATGTTGAAAAATGGCCAGAAAGGTGCATTTCCAGAATGTCCTAGAGTCATTTTAATAAATCCACATAGGCTAGGTAATTATCTCTAACTGACATTTATAAATTAAAAAAAAATGATTACCTCATTACGCTTGTGATATCTAATTTAACTCAGTTCACCCTTTCCACCCTGCGTTAACGTCTCCATCTTAGTTAGTCCTTTTAAGGAAAACGGCTCCAAAATGACCGCAGGCCGACTTGGGAAGTCAGCTCAAAAACCACTGACTTAAGATTAGGCTTGTTAGGGGACTCATTTGATGCATTTATTTCCTGATTAGGAATATGGACATGACAATTCATATTTGAAATTTTTAGGAAAACAAAATGAGCAAAGTGATCATCATAAGCGACTACAGACAAAGGGCTAAGAAAGCGGAGGCCCCCACTTTTCAAGTAGGCCAAAATTAGTCATTGAATGCAAGAAGGTGTAGTACAGTAGCTGACATTGTCAGAAATTACTATCAAACATACTATTAGTCAGTATTTGGTAGTGGCTAATGAAATTGCTTCTCGTCTTCAGGTGACAGTCCACCTGCAAGAAACATTTCAAGAGCCATGTATGACATGGCAGCTATATTGCAATTACAACCTTCTGCACTCAATGACAAATTAGGTTTCAGTTTGTGATCACTCTGCCACATGTGCAGTGACCACAGTGTTCTATGAAGTTAACTTACTGTGTCAACTGCCATTGGAAAAAAGAAATGTATAAAGTTTATTCATTTGCAGTAGTTTTTTACAGTAATTATTCTGCAGAATGGTTGTGCAATCAAGATGAAATTTCAGGGTAAACAGAAGATATTAGTAATTGTTTTTTGTTAGATTATTAACGGGAGCCCCCCCAATGGAAAGCCACCCCTATGCGCGCCCCCGTGCAAGATCAGATTTAACTGGTATCAAGGTTATGAGGTGAAAAAAGAGGGAAGGGGAGAAAAAAAGAACATGGCTGAAAATATATTGCTGTACGCAGATGTACATATAAAAATTCGGAGTTTACCACAAAAATTGCCATAGAAAGCATTTTTAATCAATTAATCAAAACATATATCATAAATGTGGGTTGGCCCCCAGGGTTGGTCCAGTATGTCACTGCTGCCCGGCCCTGCTGTTGATTTGAGTTCTAATATGTAACAGCATACGCAAGTGATGCTTGTGATTGGACCACTGTATACATTATTATTTTATCAATATAATTTTGACTGTTAAATCTTCCTCTTCATTCACTTCAAAAGTTGTAATCTAAAAGTGAGCAAAATGTTAGAAATGAGATGAAATCCAACTACTCTTGAATGACAGTTGATGTTTTTCAAATATTGATAGACTATTAAAACGAACAATCTGCCACATACTGCCCGTAAATAAATATTGTCGGTATGGTAATTACTGATGCAGAGCATCCCTTCTAATATCGATCCAAGCTTAGTATTCAGTTTAATGTTGAAAATCGAAAGCATCACGTCCCCATAAATGTAGTAAACCCAACTTGTATTATATGTATCCAGGTATACTGTTAACCAAACACAATGTGGTTTAAATTTCTAGGTACTGTTGATAAGGATAAATACAACAATTAAAAATGTTTGAAATCAAAATTAACAAAAGACTCAATTGCTTGCAATCTTAGAAAGGACTGAGCAGCAGCTGAGCGAATTGTCTGCTCACCAGACACAGATAATACAAAAATACGTGATTGAAATATAATACATGAACAAATATAAATGAACCAAGTTACGGAAACCAACACTATTCTATTTGTTCAAACACCACAAACAAGTGATGAATGAATTAACACATCACCAATCAGTGTTTATACAGTAGTAAGTGATCATGGAAAGAAGAAAATTATACCTAATTAATTGTTGCTTGACAAATTTGGGAAGTTTAAATAACACTTAATCTTACTTTGTAAATTTTATAAAAACAGAGGAAGTATAATGAAGAATACTTGAAAGACAAAGAAAATGGCTAGAACACAAAAGGAGTATTTACAGGAACATGATAAAATAAAAACTGCAATAATTTAATGATACATCTGATAAAAAAATTGCCTTTCTTAAGGCAAATTGTATAGTGAAATCCTCATTCTTATAAACACAATTTCAACCTCGAGATGAATATAACTAAATCGTCTCAGATTTGCAACAGAAGTGACATTGATTCGGGTTTTTTGCTCATTATTGTGCGGGCCCTTTTGTTTGGTGTTTTCGGTCTTTGGACCCATATTAACTCTGGAGGGGGGGGGAGGCAGCGGTACCCCCCCCCACCCTTTTTCAGAAATGACTATCAAGCGATCATTTGTAGACAAGTTGAGATATTCACTTATAGGAAATATGTCAGACACTCCAGGTGTAAAATTTATTATGTTGTAAAATTTAACCATCATAGTACATTATCGGATCATTATTATATTCAAAGTATTTTCAGAAATGACTAACACCAGGCCTAAAAAAAAATTGTTTGATTGCGTAACATAGAAAAAAATAGGGTAGGTAGGTGGATTTTTTTTTGTATGTTACATACCAGAAACACAAAATATATGACACACATACAAAAACAAATGGCACATCTTCACTTTTTTCTGTAACACATCTTTTTATTTGCCATTTGGAGGGCATCATATCGCTATATAAATGAAAATATTGTTTTATGTGTTTTTAAAACTTTTTTTGCACACAAAAAAATAAAAATATAGGTCGTCAGCGTAAAATAGGGTCGGTGCGGGTTACGCACTCGAAAAAATTTTTTTTTTTTTGCCCAATGCAAAGCATTAAAAAACACGTACATAACTTACTGATTTAATTTTTGCAGACAAACAAGCAAAAACAATATTAGTAACAGTCATGGGCAAAAGATTCATATTCTGAGATAGAAACATTTGCCATACAAGGAGTTCCGTGGACCAACAGTAGTGACTGCCGGATCTGTTCTAGCACTTAAAGAGACATGAGGAGATTTCAGAAAGAAGCGCCACCAATTTTGTTCGAATCCAGGTTTTTGTGCATATTGGAATGTTACTAAGATTAATCACACATGAAGTGAGTTAGTGAATACGCCGTCTTTATGGTAACAGATGATGATTTAGTACTTCTGTCGTGCACGACTGAAAAAATCAAAGCAGGCTTTCTATAGGGAAACCATTGCGATAGCAGGGCAAGTTCAAAACAAGGTTTAAGGTTTTCTTTAATTGTTTGTTCAATAAACTTCAAGATGTTATCGGTAGTGCGGTCTATGACCGATCAGTGAAAATTGAGAGGAAATTTGTATCCTAAAAATCCCTCCTGTCACTTTATTAAAGATACATTGCTGGACCCCAGATTTTATTATGGTCATAAGATACAGGATCCCTACAATTGTATTCCAAATTAGGTGATGCTGAATATATGTGAAACAAATGTTCAGAATATTTGCAATGTTCCTACGCCAGGACTGTGTATCTTTCTGTCCACGTTGGACAGAAATATACCTATGAATTCTCCAGATGTAGATTGAATTGGCATGTTAGATTAGGCACACATCTATAATTAGGCCAAGTTAAATATTAAAATCTCAACTTGGTTTAGGTAACGTGGGTGTGTTGGTGGGGGGGGGTGTTAGGGTAAAGTTATGGATCAGGGAATTCCCCTTAAGTTAAAAGTGTATGGAAATGGGAAAAGGAATTATGTCAATATTCTTGAAACATGCAAATGAAATCCAGCTATTCAAAAATGCATACTTGACAGATGATAAGACAACAAGGGGTCATACAGTGGTCTGGCGTATACTTGCAGCCCGGTACCAAGCACCAAGAAAATCTGTAAACTAACAAACTTGTGGTTTATGCCTGATTGCACTATTAGCGATTGTTCTATGAGCCACTAAGGGAAATTTCAAGCAAAAAAATCTGACAAAAAAAATGACCAATGTTTTGCCTTGAGCAAATAATTGGGTGTATTTGAAGTGCTGATGTATGTAATCACCAAAAATCAAAGTCGGATTGAGGAAAAATCCAGAGTAAAATACCAACATGGAACCTATCTGTTGACCATCAAAATCGGCACTGAGAAAAATAGGCTGAAATAGTATTAGGTTTAAACCCACAGTTTAACTCCTGTTTGTCCCCACTAAACGAGGTGGCCAGATTGACCTTCACCATTCCAGCATGTGTGAGGGGATTTATTGAGCAAAGGATAGGCACAAAGGGATAATTGAGACATGATGCCCTTCCTGACGTCAATGTGCGGAATGCCGTTCATTAGCTCTCCAGAGCGGACACCCTTGTAGGTAGATCTTGTCAGTTCTTACCTGGGTACGGTACCCTCCTCCATCGATTTCTCTTAGAAAAGATGACGGGGGGGGGTGACGGTTTAGTGGCCGACAACCCGGCCCTGAACAGGTAGTACTGGATACCAGTAGCAGGCCCCTCAAAGAAAACCTGACACTGACAGCACAATTGTGGAGTTCCCTTGTTATACTCTTTACTAAGGGGCATAAACAATTGAACATTAGTTCATCTTCTGAATCTATTTTAATGTCAAGATTAAGTATTAATGAAAATTTTATATTTAAAAATTGGGATTTCTGAAAATTATTTTTAAAAAAGTGGGGGTCTGCGTTGAAAATTTGTGAGGGGGGAACCAGAATGTTGGTAGCTTACTGATTAGTGGCAGGACTATAGTCACATTTGTTGCATTGTCATCTACTGGTGCCATTCGTCTTGTTGTATAGAAGATTTCACATTGCTGAACAGTCTTCTTGCTGAATTGTAGGTTTGGCATAACTGGTGAGATGAAACCAAAGTATACAACCATATTGGTATTAGCAAAGCCAATATACTGAAAAACTGAATGTTGAAACATTGTGTTATTTGGTGACAAAGCAGAAACACAAAAAATGGTTCAATCCAGCTATTCATAGTCTTATAATCCATCCACCCTGTATAAACAATAACTCCAAATAACTGCTAACCCTAAAAAACTGTTCTTGTTTCTAGCCCATCTCCCGAGAGGAAGGAGGAGTAATAAGGATAGCGCTAAGAAGAATTCAATTGGGTTAGCATTCACCACAGGGCACCCCGGCGCACCCGTCCCATGGCCGGGATTATGGCATCAACGAGGGAGTCGCTAGCCTGGCCAGTTAATTTCGTGCCAATGTGTGTTTGTATGATGACATCATTGCATCATTTTGGACTTAATACATTTCTAGCCTCAGCTCAGTGGGATGGATAATTATGCCCTGGCTTTGGTTGGTAACCAACCTAGGTAAGGAACAAACATGTTTGGGTTTCAAGGTCAAAGTTCATGTGAGTCGAACCCCCCATCTTCAGTGATTTAACAAAACAAAGTAAAGACAATTATAATGATATTAAAATTAAAATACATTGTTTAAAGACAGCATTGCAATATATGCAATTTGGGCTAATGAAGTCAAGATATTATCCCTTTAATATTAGCATACATAACAAAGTGAATTAGATTAGGTATTAAATCATTGGGATATAGATTATAAGTGGTAATAATATCATAGTAGAGAAAAAAAAAAAACTTTGAATTTCGCGGTTCTCAGGTTTCGCGCTGCTCGCTATATTCAAAAGAATATTTAAGCTGGGTGGGCCCGCTCCATGACCTTTGACCTGGGCCCATGGGACCTTTGGCCTCAACATATGAGGGATCCCAGGTGCACCTAGTGACAGAAGTTTGGTTTCTCTATGAACTTCAACTGTTCAATTGAGGTCAATTTTTTAAAAAAATTAACATTTAGTGACAAACACACATTACACTACGCACACCGTATTGATAAAGTGGTTCTCCAGCTAAAGCTGGCGGCCCACAAAAAAATGGAGGAAGATGGGTGTGGGAGAGGTCATTAAGATCCACGTGCATACCTTTAGGATTGGACCCCCACCCATGGTAGATAGACTTTTTGGTTTGCCTAATATTTTGCTGGAAATGAATATATGCTTAGTTTGGAGCCACTTTACTGCTTAAAAAAAGTCACTTTTAAAAACTTGTGCTATTTCGGAGAGCTTTTCTCCTAACAAATCCAACCTTCTAAAATATTTGTGCTTCTTCTTCTTCTGACCCACTAAACTTAGGCTCATGGGTACTGCAATCCAGAGCATCCTAAATCAGATTCCACTATGATAATTTGTTTTTTGGGGAAAAAGTTTTTTTTTTTTAAATAAAAGATTTTATTTCCATACATTTTTAACTCAAAATGTAATAAGTGTTTCATGAAAATGTTTACTTATTTAATATAACCTGTTATAAACAAAAATTGTACAAATTAGGCAAAATTAGGCCTGCTAAACTATTATACAACATTTTAAAAATCGGATTTGTAATCCCTATATCCAATTTTAAACATGGTTTCCCAGTTATTTTTGCACTTGTTTAATTAAAAGGGGCCATTAACCCGAGCGCTAATACCCATCCCCAGATCCCAGTACGCGGAATTGGTCCAAAAGAAAGCACTATTTTTCTCATTTACCCTGTGATCATAGGGCTAAATGATGTTTGGGTTTGGCCATTATGAATGGAAAATGTACTGTACTCCATGTTGGTCCACCAATATCAATTTTACATGGTACTCTACAAAGGGCTAACAAATAACACAATCACATTTCTAGTCTACCCGCAACATCAAACTGAGTTGAACTCTCGGTGCGCGAAATTTACAGATGGGGTTGGGGTGAATTCAAATTCTATCAAGATAAAAACTTTATATATAATTAAATTGGACCATTCCCCCTTTATTTAGTACATATGGCAATTTGATTTCCCAAAACTGGAGTTGGAGAAAGGGCAAAACAATTTCATTATTCTGTCACTGACATTCATGTTTGTGGTTTTGTATTTTAACTTTCTGTAATTGATTTTCATTTGGATTGTGCTTCAAATTTGTTCAAATATCAAGCCAACATATTTAGAAAGCAAATTTTGGCATTTTTCATTTATTTTTTATTATCATTTCATTCAATTTATTCTTGTGTATAGGCTAACTACATCAACTGTGCATTTGTGCATGGCTCTGGATTGATTTCTTGGTATTTACAGTCCCAATTATAGATTAATATTCATACTCTTTATTCATGCCATTTCTATATATCCATCTCTCTTTGTGCTGGCTTTTGTCTTCTTCACAACTTTCTGGTCTTCTGGTTTATGTTGATTTGTTTTCTCTTGTTCTTCGGTTCCAAGCCCTTCATAATGATATATTATTTTTGTAGTCATTTAATTGAGACTACTAGCGGGAGGCCCTCGCTTCGCGCGGCTCCCGCTAGCTGATGGAAGGTGAGCGATCACTGAAATGGAAGCTATTACTGAAACAGAAGCGATCACTGATACTACTGCGACACCACCTCGAACTCCCGTAATAAATTACTCGAGTCACAAAGTTTAATTAACACTTGTAATAACTTAAGTTCCTTTAGTTCCCGTCATAGCCTGTAGCTCATGTAGTTGCCATTTTCTAAGGAAACGTCAATATTAATCCCGTACCTTTCCGTACTTTTAATCATCTTTCAAAAGCTACTCCCCTATCAGAACCCGTATTTTTTTGCATCACACAGAACATTTTATCTATGTTATGTATCGTAGTTTCTCATTTTCTAAATAATAAAACGTTATTTCATATCGTACCATTTTATAAATTTTAATCTTGTTATCTCAAAAGTACTCCCATGTGGCTAACCCGTATTCCCTGTATAGCCACATTTTTTCGCACTACTCCTCAACTCAAAGTATCCGACAACCTGCAGTTTATGACCTTCCTCTGGCTTCCTCCTTCCAGTTTTCTTTCTTTTTCTCTGTATCCCTCACATTTTCCCCTCGCAAATTCGTTTCTCTTTCTCATTCCGTCTCCCTCAACCACTACTCCGCCGTCTCTTTCTGTTGACCATCTCTCCCCTCTCTCTCACCTTCTATATGCCTCAACATTTCCCCCTCTACAAAGTACTTTTCTCTCATCTGCGTCACTTTCCCTCTCCCTCCCTCTCCTCCCCCTATCTCTCGCCTACCTCTCCCCTCTCGCACTCTTCTCAGGCCGTCCTCTCTAACCGTTCTCTTCCAGTTGGCGTACCAACGGGATGCGTAGTCAGGCGTACAGATGATCACGCGCGAGAATCATATGCGAGCGCCGTGACACATGCACGAAGATGCGTTCACGCCCATTCACACACCACGCTGACCCCAAGGTCCTGTGCGATCAACATGGGAGTCCCCATTGCATAACATACCGGTCGTTGGCAAATCAGCAAAGTGTTTTAATAACTTTCGCCGCAGCGCGCTGTGAAAGCAAGGTTATGATTGGCCAATGACTACTGGTGCTCTACTCGAAAAAAGGAGGAAAACACTAAATTCCCCATCCGATGGCGCTCCCCATACAAAGTTGCGTTTTAATAATAATAGCTAATTACAACCAACATGAGTCCAATCATTCACATCTCATTACATATTTAGTTTTAGGAAGGGATCTTGTTCTTATTTAATTACATTTTATGAACACCTGATGAAATATAAGACAATCTTGATTCTTAAAATCATTACAAAAAGACTCTTAGCTTTTTGATTCTATCTATCTATCTATCTAACGGCCGCAGCCCGAGATGCTTGTTCACCATGTAAGCGCCAAATGTCCCTGTTTGTCATTAGGTTGGGATTCAGATGGATCCTGCTGGGATGTCTCGAGCATCACAACAATCAATGTAGTTAAAGGGGCACGACCCCTTTTTGGCATGTAACTTCCAACATGGGACGTCTGAGACTACTTGGTCCATCGCACGATGACAGTGCCCGGCAAATCGTGCACGGCGTTTGGGCAACAGAAGATGAATTGGAGGGATATCTCCTTATATCGTGCTGTTGTCTTAGTGCTCGCGCCAGGATATTTTTTGGTACTCGCATAAGAAGCTTGGGGTAGTGCCAATCCAGTCGATCCTGTGCCTTTCTTTCTTCATGGTCCAGGTCTCTCTCATATAACAGGAAACTCTCTACACAGGCTCTAAAGAATTTCAAGTTGTTGAATTTGAGATACCAGATTGCCATAGTGGTGTAGTTTATTGCAGGCATTCCAAGCTGGTCCTTTGCGTGACATGATAGTCTTTCTTGCTGTCGGCAACATAGGACCCTAGATACTTGAGTCCTTGACCTCTTTGATGGGGCTACCATCTGCTGTGGCCTATAGTGCTGACGTCTTCTCATTGACATTCCATATATTCAGTTCTTCTTGGCATTTTAGATGTAGGGCCGACTTTTGTCTGCAGCATTTCTCAAGTGATGTTAGAAATTTGTGCACCACATATCGATCTCTGTTAAGCTATATCATCTGCGTAGTCAAGGTCTGTGAGATGCGACCCATGTGAGGTCTGGAACGCTTGGGTTTGATGGTGAGTCCTTTGTCGTTCATGATTCAGGCTTTTTGATTCCATATTGGCATATAATGTGGGATGAAGCTATCAATGAATTCAGATGTGACAATTCAAATGTAATAAACCAATGTTTAATACAATGACACTGAGATGAATATCAGTGATGGAATAAAAACTTATTGT
>JAMKCH010007805.1:0-29694 GCA_023653785.1 Ophioderma brevispina | reverse complement strand
TACTACTACTACTACTACTACTACTACTACTACTACTACTACTACTACTACTACTACTACTACTAATAATAATAATAATAATAATAACAATAAAAATAAATAAATAAAAAAAATGTTACGGTATCTGTATAGACCGGCAGCCCAGAAGGTTTTGATCAAACGAACGAGATACCAATATCTGAATGCAGGAAAATTCAGAGAAAAATATAACATTTGCAAATATGAATGTCTGCCGGAGACCCGCTGCTGCGTTTGGCCCCAGGAGAGGGGTAAAGTTACTATGGGGGTCAAATGTTTGAACTGCTCTAAATCTAATGAAACATAGCTCAAATCATTCCTTAGGTAACCAGGAGTAAAAAAGTCAATTGGGTCACATGCGTGTGGTGCCTCCTTTCCAAGATATTTGGGAAAATAGGCTAAAGGTCATTTGTTTATTCAAGAAAGGTCACCCTTTGCTATACCCAGATTTCTTTGTAAGAAAATATCAAAAAAATTATTTAATGATACTGATTCAAAATATGCTTTTTTATTTTGCATAGGGTTGGTTCCCTTTAATAGGGAGGGGTATAATGTCACCATCCCCATAGAGTCCTAAAGGGAATTTTGTGCCCCTCCCATTATAACAACAAGAAGATGCTGAAAGTGCTAAAGTATTTCATATTTGGAATCAGTATCATTAAATATTTATTTTAAAAATTTTTACCTTTTTTTACCTTTGTAACTTTAAAGGAGTGCTACTTTTTGTCGTTGTAAATAAAAACCAAACAATTTGATCAAAGGATAGTCAGGTGACTATAGTAAGTATTAGTCGCCCAAGCTAGTCAGGCATAACTTAGTCGACCAAGTTAGTCAGGCATAACTAGTCACCCAGGACACCGGCATCTAGACTAGTTTTTTGTTTTCTTTGTTTTTATAAGTTATATAACCTCTTATTTGCATTTATATTACCCTTTTTATTAGGGACATCACATTCAACCGCAAACTGCAGATCAAGTTCACTTCCACCATGTACTGTGGACAGACCAGCTTATTACAAGAACCAAGAAGATGCTTCGGGATTTTATCATAACGATCAATGGATATCTCTGACGTGTAGAACCATAGTTCCTACTCAACAAAATATCATTAAATGCATACAAAATAAAACGTTGTATTTCCTAGGGGATTCTACGCTCCGGCAGTGGATGGTTTTCATAATTCAGGATATTGAAAACTATAAATTTAATGGAACATCCATAGTAGACGGACGATTTAAAATGGGAATGACCACTTGGAAAAGTAAACGTTATAATATTTCAATGCATTATCACCATCACGCATTTCCAATTTCCATAGACTTAGCGGCAGCGACTGATATTCATTACGTGGCTAATATGATTGATTCGATACCTGCTCACGGATCACAAACTGTCTTTTTTATCAGCTTAGCCGCACACTTTACCATAACGACGTTGGAGTTCTTTCGAGATCGAATAAGAACCGTAAAGAATGCCGTTAAGAGACTGCATAAAAGAAACCCTAATAGCACTGTATTGGTAAAGTCAGCGAATACAAGGGATCCAGGTAATTTACTTAGGACTAATTGGCATCACGACAATTTAAACACTATCTTGCTACAAGAATTTTCGGGTTTATCTAATGTCGTCGTGATAGATGTTTGGAATATGACTCTCGGACACCATACAGGTTGGAGTATCCATCCATCTGAGACGGTAGTGAGGAACGAACTTGCTGTCGCACTTTCATTCTTGTGTCCTAATGTATGAAAGGAGAGTAGGTCGTAGAAGAAATTCTTGGAAGAAATTGGTGGACATTCACAATTGAAATTCACAATTTATTTCTGTTCATTTGCACTAAGCTGTTACTTATTTTCACTGCATTACAAAAGTGACCAAATGACATAAGCACTATCTTCCCCTATATAATTTCAATAGGCATCAAAATTGCGGTTTGGAAAGAGCAAGATAATAACGTAAAAATTGCCTCACTATCGATGTGCATTTTTAGTGGTTGGTAATAGGGACAAGGTTAACGTTGTTGACACTGTCAGAATGCTCGTAAAAGACAGGATTTGTTCCGTAAAGCATGAATATTTTATGCTAATTAGTGTGATTACAACCACCCGCACCGACCTAATCACGTAGACGTAATAGGACACATCTTTGTTTATATCCTGATATCACCCACAACCGCGTAATAATATTATAATAATGATAATAATAATAATAACCAGTTTTATATAGCGCTTAATCCCCGTAAACAGGCTCAAAGCGCGGTTGACAATTATTATTACACCGCCTTCAAGAAATCGCCACAATCATTTTTGCTTTATCTAGGTGGCTGCTCAAAGACATGCCTTACAAGCGCACAAGCCTTTCAGCACTTTCGCTTGGGTTGACGAGGCATTGAGGTTATCTTGCCCAGGCACACAAACACGTTCACCAGAGTGGGGCTTGAACTCACGATTTTAGCAGTCTAATGAGTCCTGCACTTTTCCACTGGGCCACACATGCTCTCACATCTATCCAAGCTCACTAGTCCAGCTGTAGCCCCATTGGTCGTTGCATCTGACCTTGCACAATAGTCTGCACAAACGATTTTGATTATATCTAGGTAATATTAACCTGCTGAGTACAAATCTTGATGGTGTACTTTTGTCATTCTTGAGTATTTGAGATAGGGAAGGGGTAATTTCAAAGGGGTTAAATTTGTAAATGTTTCATACGGGATTGAAAGGTGTATAGACACGTTCATCTGGTCCCATGGATTAAAAAAAGTATAGTTTGCTATATCTAGGACAAATACTTTTAACAGAACATAGTGAGCTTAAAAGGTTTAAAGGCCATCATTGGTAATTTGTTTTAAGAATGCACAGACTTCTTCTCAAAATGGGCTAAAATTCTCCATGCTGTTGCAGAGTACTGTTAAATACATGTTATGTATTTTGTTTGACTTTTGAGTATAATTGGAGAGGCAATGCGGCCCAGTTAACTTCCTTATTTAGACCTGATTTTCAAAGTGCTACAGGGTGGTCCAGACCAGTTACTTTAAGGAGGGGGTTAACCCGCATATGGGGTGACATTCCATGCCACTTTAGACAACATTCTCAAAAAGTATTTGGCATGTGTTGTATCATATTGTTACCCATGATCTCTAATTTACGGAATCATATGTTATTTCACTCAGGTTGTCATGGTAACTGAGAAAAGTCTGTGATTGGCTAAACACGGGAACAAACGTAACTGCTTAACGAAAACTCGCACTCGCACCACACTTGGGTGGAAGATATGTTGGAACAATACGAACAAAACCATGAAGCCGGATTTGATACGGTTGTCATGGTAACATTGACTCGACCTATCAGGTAATTTTTGAATCATAATTTGGAAAATCAAATAAAAAATCCGGCTTCATGGCTTGTAGACCTATTTGTACTTATCATCTGTGCCAAATTGCATGGCCATACGATGTTTTTTTTTTAGCTATGCTTCTTTACGTGTTGCAAGTTTGCATATTTTAATGAAAAGAAATACAGGCCGATAAACATTCTGTTAAATTGAGGACGCTTTTTATACCAAATATTTAAAAATGGTATTATTTTCAGTTGTATGCTGAATTATTTTAATTAATATTGAAAGAATCATAAAAATTGATGCATCCGTTCTCGTGTAATTAATTTTAAGTAAAATTTTCTAAATACCACAGGGTGAGCAAACAACAGAATACATAAGAAATTTCACAACCTGTTATTTTTAATGGCATCAATTTGTTGCAAATATTATACAAATTATTATGCAACATATTTAGCTGAAATAATTCAGCCAAATTCTATATTCATTACCTTTATTAAAAACCCTTAAGTATCACCACTTGAACATTTTTGCACATACAGGTATAGGAAATCGCACATTTTAGCAACTTTTGCATACAATGCTGCACTTTGATCGACATATCGTGGAACCGTATGCCCAATTTTGATCAGGTAAAAAGCATTTGATAGAATGCTTCTTACAGAATTTAAATTTGTCATCTATATTTGGCGTACCACACGTTTTTGCAACCTCGAAGCACCTCCCCCCCCCCCCCCCCCTTAGCGAACGTTTGGCTTCACTGCTACGAAGATGGAAAACCACACATAACACGCCTGTGTCTTGATGGATTTTGCACGTATGTGGTTTTTCTCCTAAAAAAGAGTTAGTTTCATCCAAAGCTTTGAGTGTCCTTCTTCGGACACTGTGACGTATCATCTTGTTCGCTAATTCCAAGATTGTCTACTTAGCTGCTAATGTTTGAATTGTGAAGCATTTGTCACACACTTGGAATTGGGCCTAATTTCTCAATAGTAGAGTAAAAGATACACATGACCCCAAAAATTGCAACATAGTTTTTGCCATTTTCTGGTAGTTTAAGGTCATCTTAACAATATATCAAAAGGTTGCACAAAATCGAAGTCCCATAAAGTGTTCAAACTATGACATAAACATGGCCGCCATCCGCCATTTTGAAAAACATAAATCCTCATATCTCAGCAGGCATGAATGAGCTAAAAGGACAACAAGATGTCCTTGTTCCAACTAATTCTAGCATAACATCCATTAAAAGCAGTTTTAAGAAGTTGAGATATCATCTGACCTCTAAATCCAATATGGCCACCGTCTGCCATGTTGGAAGTACAAATTAAGTACAAATTCCTTGTATCTCTGTACCCCGGATGGGCCCAAAGACAAACAAGATGTCATTTCCATTCCTCACTACTTCTAGCATTACAAATCCATTAAAATGGGTTCATGAAGTTTATATATCTCTTGACCTCTAACTCCATATGGCTGCCATCCACCATGTTTAAAGTACAAATTCTTTTATTTTCTGGTACCCACATGGGCCACAATGTCAAATATGGTGGTGATTTTTATTAATTGTAGCATAGGAATGCCATTAAACTTGGTTGCTGTAAAGATTTGGAGCACCTTGAATTCTTAAAATTAAAATGGCCATTGCTGCCATTTAACAAAATGCAACATAAATCATCCTATTTAGCATCAGACAGAATCACTGACAATGAACACGAGGTGTAATTTCTATTAATTCGGCATTAGAAAATCTATTCGAATTAAAATGATTTTTTAGTGGGCTATATGTCAAAAATTAGTACCATATTGTTTTATCAGCTCTAAATATTCACATTAAGTTCATTGTTTATGCGAAATTCCTTAAACAAAAGTACAATTTCACATATTCACCTAATCATCACCTAAATGTGGCCGAAACATGTGTAAATTGCAGTAGATAAAAGATCGCCACATTCTTAACTATTACTCTTTAGTCTTCAAGTTCATCATTACTGAGATTGAGACTGGTTAACTCCATTCTTTTCGCATTAATGTCCACAAGCTGTTGTGAAACTTTTTTTTTAGAATGGTACCTGTAGCGTAATGATTTCCAAGGACACTGATTGTTGATTATTGACGGGAGGGACAACCATTGGGTTGTCAGCCTTTATCTTCTAATCGACTCTGGTTTCGATATTAGTGTTGGGTTGGTATGTCATGAAACTGTTCCGGAGGATTTTGGGCTAAGTTGATTTTCTGCTGTTTTTCATTCAATAGGGAACCAGACAGTCCGAAAATGATGTGGTGCACATTTTTCGACTGTTGTGCCGCCCCATTCCTCAGGTAGAAACGTTTCTATAGGGAAAAAATTTAAAATCGAGTCAAATTGTGTTTTAATGTACATTGACATGTTCGTCTCCTTATACGGATTAGAAAATGTATATATTTGCCTCGGTTTCCGACCTTTAGTTAAAAGCGCTATAGCCCCAATATGGTTCAAGGTCATCAACTGGGGTAAAATTTACCCATGCTCAGTTTTGTTGAAAGTGTGAAAGTTGGTTTGTATTGTCCTCCCAGGATCCAAAAATGTATTATTTTACAGGGTGTACATTTGTTGCGAATACATAGCAAAATGTAGCAAGGGTCTACATGGCCTATGGGGGTCACCAGAATTGTCCCTGGATTTCCGCATGGTGAATCACCAAACAGTTTAAAAATGCATTTTCTGTTTCAGTATGACACAAGGAATCAGTTGACACACTTTCCACAACATCGAAGCATTTACCCCCAGGGAGACCTTGAACCTTCTGGGGCTATATACCGCTTTAAATAAAGGTTGGACCTAGTTAAATATATACTTATTTTAAACCTTATAGGAGAGTACGCATTAGTATACATTAAAACACATTTGACTTGATTTAAATTTTTCCCTGTACTAACATTTCCCCCCTTGCAGTAGGGGCAACATTCCGAAATGTGCACGCCCACATTTTCTACCAGTTTAGGCCCACTGAAACCCAAACAGCACTAAAATCAATTTAGCATGAAAATCCTACGGAATACACACCAAACCCACACTTATTGGTAAAACACAATACTCTGGAACAAGCTCGTAATAAGGGTTTTATCATGATAACGTTGAGGAAAACAGTATTTTTTGCGAACCCCAAATATTCGTGAAGTAGTATCGCAACTTGAAAATGCATTGCAAAGAACATATAGGACAAATGTCATCACTGATAAGTGCTGGGTCAGGAGATTGATATCATAAACCCTGTTTTCTCTTTGTGTCTTTCAGACCAAAAGTAAAGGTCATTGCCAGCGTGCACGCTTTACTGCATATTGGATAGTACTATCAACAGATCGTGTCTGTTTCCAGTTTGGGTTGTTGATGTATCCATGGCAACTGCTGTTTTTGCTATAATCACATCTGCGTTTCCTTTTTTTTCCCAGCAAAATGGTTCGCATTGATATGTCTACCACCTTATTTGTCGATCCTAGTGTTTGCGAACATTCAGGTGTGCCTGTCCTTTTGTATTTGTTCACACCGGTTATCCATGGAAGACAACGTATGATTTGCCATAATGTCAACTGTGAAAAATGCATAATCATCAAGCATTTCAACATACGGGGTTCGTCTCTGTCCATTCCAAGTGATGTAAAAGAGAACTCCATCAACAACATAGTGATCAGTCTTTTGGTCACTGGTCTCTCAGGGGAAGCAGCCTCTGACGAGGACACATGTTCCTAAATGACCATGCATAATTGTACTTTTATCCCTGGTTATACATAAAAAAACTGCTTGGTCCTAAAACAAACGGATGGCGAATAGGGTGGGAACATTCATGGCAAACCACCTTATCTAAAAACATTCTCCAGATGGGATACTAAAGCAGGAACTTTGATAATAAACAAGCTTGGTCCACATCGGTTACTTGACAGAGCCCCGAGGAGATGCAAGGGGCTTGACTTATAGCTTTCCGTTTGTAGCTATTCTAGAAAGTGAGCTTGTTTTCCATTTGTTTTGATTGTAATTTGCCTACTGTGAACAATCTTGTCCATTGACAATCCTCACCAGCATTTATGCCCTGTGCAAATGTTTTCTGCAAGGCCTTTCGTTTCTATTTCTCCTGTGAAGCGAGAATGCTGTTCAAACATTGGCTCAAGCTTTTGGCAGGGTCATTCTTGGCTCTTTCCATGTGTGAAGGGTATTGATGATTAGTGCATCTTTCACAGTTTACCCACTATCAAGCAGCCAGGTGTCTTCAATGGTACAACTGGTGAACTAACAACAAAATACAACACACATGAACATCGCCATACTAGGATCACAAACTAGGTAGACGCAAAAGCAACAAAAATTTGCTGGGAAAAAGACATGTTCTCTCAAATGATCTGGATAGCAGGCTCTCATTCAACTAAATGTTGACGAATCAACAGAGAGACTGGCATGTAAATAGAGCGAAGGAGATGTAGATTTTGATATAGCAAAAAGGCAGTTCCCCATGCAATAATTTAAGTCAAAAATCCATATTGGGAAGACACAAGAGTCTATTGATACTACTTCTCCATTATGCAGAAAAGGGCTGTAATGACGCTTATACTTCGGTCTGGCATAGACAAGAAGAAAACCTATATAAAGTTTCCTTCTGAAGTGCTTATTCAGGTTATAACATTTACCTCTAACCTGCTGTTTGCCCATGCATTTTCAGATTTCGATCACTACTTCATTTATATTTGTGGTTGGGCAAAAGTCTATTTTTCTTCAAATAATTTCTGACCCTGTGCTCCGAGCTTCTCCCCAATATGGATCCTGAATCGTAAGATGATTAGTAACTAAGCAGGATGTACTCAGCAATCCAGATAGGCCATTTGAAGGCATAAATGAATCTCTGATGGCTGACCATGTTATCTATTGGGGGTCTCAACTGCGAGGTCACGAGATCGTACTGACCCGCCGGAGAGGATGGTCTATACTCTTGATTTTTAGACATCAATTGCAAGTAGTTCAGGAGCCGTCCTCATAGACATCAGTGGAAAATGTAGTTTGACCTACTAAAACTGCTCTTGTCTTGTCTTGTCTTTCTGAAGTGACGACGCATTGGGGTATACCCAAGTGGCTGCCTTTCAGTTGCAGTGCGCTTATGCTTTGCCTACGCGCGCGCTGACAGTTGGTCAACGTACACGGCCCGCGGTCGATCCTTCATACTTTCGAGCTGGACAGCGTATAAGGAGACCTTAATTTCCACACAGCAGTTGAAGGTGCAAGACTGACGGGTCACAATCAACTGACTGGGCTGGATATA
The DNA here is from genome assembly GCA_023653785.1 of Ophioderma brevispina. Taxonomy (NCBI): domain Eukaryota; kingdom Metazoa; phylum Echinodermata; class Ophiuroidea; order Amphilepidida; family Ophiodermatidae; genus Ophioderma; species Ophioderma brevispina. The sequence goes on along the minus strand of JAMKCH010007805.1, from coordinate 21,059 downwards.
CAAGTGTGGAAAAAGTTTCCCCTTGTGATGACACAATCCTGCAAACCAGAGTTGCCACTGGAAATGATCCTCGTGCAATTGTTTCTTCAGGATGCATACATGAAATGTTATCTGCAGAAGAATGGAATGCACCACGCTTGTTGACATCATGTGAAAACTGGATCAAGAACCAATCTCAATGATGAACTTGAAGACTAAATAGTATTATTGTGGTCTATCGTCTGTTGGGCAAACAAGTTTCTCAGGCAAATTTTGGTGATGATGTGAAAATGTGAAGCTTTACTTTCTGTTACTTGAACTTGAAGATTTACACATTATATGTAAACACCCCTATTTTGAAATAGTGATAGATTTATTATTAGCCGATAACAGTTCAACATGGCGTACGAATTTTTGTGGACAAATAGCCCACTAAAATAATTCCATCTTAATATTTCTTATAACCTCAAATTAATAAAATAACACCTTTTTTTTTCCATTTTTTCCCATTCTGGATATCAGAGAGTGAAAGAATTTCATCATACTTTTCACATGGCCGATGGCAGCCATATTGGATGTAGAAGGTCCAAATGATATCTCAACTTAATAAAACCCCTTTTAATGGATTTCTTATGATAGAATTAGTAGGAAATTATATCTTTTTGGTCATTTTGTCACATCCGGTACCAGCGATACAAGAATTTTTACTTTTCAACATGGCGTATGGCGGCCATATTGGATTATTGAGGTTAATGTGATATCTCAACTTCATAAGAACCCATTTTAAATGGATTTGTTATGCTAGATATAGTAGGAAATGACATCTCGTTTGCCCTTTTCTCATTTATTGCCAGAGATATGAGGATTTATGTTTTTTCAAATGGCGGGCCATTTGTTTATGTCACAGTTTGAACACTTTCTGGACTTGATTTTGTGCAACTTTTGATATATTATTTAACTGACCTTATACTACCTGAAAATGCCAAGAAACCTTCGGTTGCAATTTTTTTGGGGTTACTGTGGCTACATGTCATATATTTATCCTACTACAATAAATTCTTATTACATAACCTAACAATGATAAAAGTTATTCTATGGCCATAATCTTTCCACCTTTTGCCAGATCAGCAAAGATATAGGCATTCCTCCACTCAAACCTTAATTATTGCAAGTGAGTGTGACTGCCAGTTTCAATCACTGGTGTTCAGAAGCATGACTGATGAAATCCATAGAAGGTTAATTTGAAAGCTTACTGTTTCTTCACTTTATTAGTAAATATTATTATTATGGTCGCACAGCCATTCGTTTCGCCAATAAACTTTTTTCAGGATAGTTTTTGTTCTGGACGTCCCTGTATAGCCTAGATCACCAGCCTTTCTTGTGCTCAAGACCATACTGGGCGCTGAATGTTTGCTTTTGTGCGCATTACAATACAATATTGACGTTGAATTGGGTGTTTTGAGTTTTTTGTTGTAAGTCTAAAGTATATGGTGTGTGGTGCTTTGAGAGTAATGATTGTGGTGAGGATGCCAATAAGCGACTTCGAACCGAGCTGCTAAGCTTTTTTCACCTGTTTTTAAGAATATCATCGCCTTTCAACACACAGACTCTACCCATTGCGGTTTTTGCGATTTCTACAATGCACTTACATTGCCGACTTATTGATATCTAGAGTTCGCAGAGTGGAATACCTTGTTGGTGTGTTTCCATAAGGTTACACCCTTATCTGACATACATGTCGGACACCCGATGATTCGGAACCTTAACGGATTAAACCACAACGGTGGTTAATGTGGTTTATTCCTTTAAGGTTTCCGAATTCATAGGGTGTCATAAAAGTTGCCGAAAAGGGTGTCACCTTATGGAAACACCTAACTTGTGACCGATTTGTTAATTTTTAAAGGACCCCGAAACAGAACAAGTAGGTGTCGGCTCTCAAATTTGAAAGAGTCGCTCACCGAGAGGTTGCGTTAAATCGCTGGACCACGTTGGTATTTGTACGGCAGCTAACGTATGCTAGTGGCAGCTGTTGATATTTTGAGGTGAAAAGATCTCGACTTTAGCTTAGAAAGTGAAACGACTTCTCCCTCCCCCAAAACATCGTGAATAGCTCTCAAGAATCCAAATATTGGAAGGATTGCTTCAAAACTCACCCGCAAGGTGGTCGGCGGTTTATAGCGGCCTGAACCTTGTTGCAGTTTGTTTAGACTTTAAAAACAGTTGCAACCGGAAAGAACCGAGCGGAACCGCCAGCAACCGGTACTTTAGTTTTGAGCCGTCCCTAAACATTTTTTTTTTAAATGTGGTGTGAAACGTTTATAATATTTCCGTCCCTGGTATCTGTTTTTCGTAATTACCTATACTCATGTGAGGTGCTATAATGGTAAATTAAACGGTCCCAAAGATATATTATTTACTCCTGTATGTCACATTAAGTTTGTTTTTTTGTTTAAAAAAAGAAAAAACCTAAAAAATTAAAAAAAAAAAAAAAAAAAAAAAAAATAAATAAAATGTTAATAATATAAGTATTTTAGCTTTTCTAAAATATATGACATATTTATGACTTTTTGGTTTAAAAACAATATGAAAATGTTCAAACTTGAATGTTATGTCTCCGAAACAGTGATTTTCAGTTAGCGCTTTTCACAATTTAAAGAATAAGACAACTCTTGCTTATAGCCTGTGTACCGTTGTGGTCTCCAACGTCCATGACCTACGGCAAGATTCGGCTCAGCTTGTGCATTTGTTTGCATCTTTGCGGTTAGAAAACGGTCACAGCCATCTTAATGAGTTTTCGCCTGATTTTATTTTAATGTGCCTAATATATATCACAGTCACATTGGCAACTGGAAAATCGGTCATTCTCAAAGAATGATCAATTGATTATTCTAATTTTCCCTTCCCTCCAGGAATAATTGGCTATTTTTGTACAGTTTTTTTTCAAACGTTTTGATATAATGCTTTGAAAGAATGAGTTTCTGTGCAAGGTTTATTTAGAAGATCATATAGTCATCAGATCGATAGATGTTGACTTCCGACTAACTACATGATAATTTCATGTTCTACATGTACATGCACTTCCTTAAGATATATACCATTTACATATTTATAATAAAAGTTTTCTATATCATAGGTTCGGTCTATATGAAACTTTTCTGTTGATCAAATAAATTCTCTCCTGCACTTTTAAAGATAAAAACTTTGTGATTTAGTCTTACGGTCTTAGCCCTATTTTACATTTTAAAAGAGATTCAGACCCATTTTGGTGGTCTCACCATAAGTGACTATCACCAAATTGATTTGATTTGAATTTGTCGGAACAATCTTAACAATATTGCAACGACCAAATGTTGCAACCCATACAATTCAAAATATAAATACAATTAGAGTATACCTTTAAAATGATAATAGACCCAGGATAAGCCTTTAAGCTAAAAGAAATTTCCAAAGGGTGTCCTACATATATATAAACTCCAAAGATTATACAACATATTAAAAAGATTAAAGAGGATGAAGCCTGTAGCCATGAATCTATAATAGCAGAACCTACGACTTTGCGAAACTCAAATATTACACACGTTACAACTGCGTGTGCCTTTAAATTAAAGACAACCCCGTGTGCAGGATATATAGTCCTCTGGACTCATAGTCCGCCTAAAACGGTGAAGAATATGGCACTCGATTAAGTTTTGACTCTTCAAGCAACATTCGTTTTTCATCACGCTTTATTTCGTCGTCTATGGAACCCGGACTATGAGGGCGTCCTGCCGGACCATATCGTCCTTTTACAAACTACACCGGCCCCTTTCTGCTTCCACTGAGACCACAGGGGCTAAGCTTTAATGGGTGAACGAGCCGAAGAGTTAGTCTTTAATCTGCAGGTTTCTAACGGCCGTAATACGTTACAGAGGATGAAGGCATGCTAATGTACAATGACATAATGACCACGTGATAGATTTTCAAACTTGTAGAAAGATCTTTTTTAAGATCAGCAACAAGGTCATTTTCTAATGGTTAGAAGAACTTGGTAGGATTTGGGTGCATTTAAAGTCAGCCCGAGATTCTTCATAAGAAAGTGGAGACTTGCGCAGGCTTTGGGTGAACGTTACTGGTGTAGCAAAAGTGCGAGAAAAAGAGAGACAGTTCCATTTTTACAAGATTCTGACCCAAGCAAGACCTCTGACCTGTATGCAAAATACCAACATTATTGCAAATAGTCATATAAAATAGAAAGTATAATTGATTGGAACCAATTTAACTACAAGACACGTAATTGATTGGCAGAATACTCAACAACCACGGCTTATCTCCCACTTGTATGCTGGATGATAATGAAACTGATGGAAATTGGTGTAATCAAGTGAAGTCACTAAATAGTCCATATAGACAAAATGAAAGTATCGTTGAATGAATCATTTTGAAACTTTATTACCCTAGTCTTTCTTGATCCACGTGAATACTTCAAACTTGTACGAAACGATCTTTTTTAGATCATCAACAGGTACACACGTTTGTCTACATTCTTCATAAGCACAAACATTGTGCGATTAACAATACGCTCAAATACATGGCACTCCTTGTAACTAACAAAACAACCCAACCTCAAACTTGCACTAAAAAATAAATCACACCATGGCGGTATTCCTCGATCTCTCCAAGGCTTTCTACAACCATTGACCACAACATTCTTCTTCCACCAGCTTCATCATTACGTGTCCGTGGAGTACCCCTGGATGGTTCAGGAGTTACCTCACTAACCGCTCACAATCAATCACTCCACCGCATCATCAATCAAACCTATCACAGTTGCCGTCCCGCAAAAAAAAAAAAAAAAAAAAAAAACCAATGGCTCAATCCTTGGATCCCTACTTTTCATCATTTATATGAATGATCACTAACACTTAACACACTAAAAATTAATCTTATTTGCAGACGACACAACATTTTTTCTCTCAAACTATAACATTAATTCACCTTTAACAACATGAATCATGAACTCAGCCAACATTCAACTGACTGGTTTCGGGCTAACAAAACTTTCTCTCAATGTTTCAAAAACTAACTACTGGCTTTTCTCTTACACAAACCCAATCACAATCAAACATTAACACTTAGATAAACAAGACAATCTCCAGTACACTCAACAAATTTCTTGACGCATGATAATCGCGAACAAACTAACAGGAATGAACACATCAACTCTGTCACTACCAAAGCGTCTCACGCAATTGGTACAATCTACAGAGTTAAACACACCTTCCAGACTAACCTTAAAATCACTTTACACCACACTAGTTCTCCCATACCTTACTTACTGCCAACATAATTTGGGCCTCCAACTATCATCACGGCTCACCACACTAAACATCACTCAGAAATGGGCCATTCGCCCTATCACAAATTCACTCCCTGAAACTCAAACTTTGCCATTATTGCACTCACTGAAAACAATTAATTAGAGCACCTCAACCAACTTCAAAAAGCGCTCTTCACGTTTGACTATCACAACACTCATGTCCTCCGAACTTCAGCAAGTACTTTACCACAAACAGACAAATCCACAGCAACAACAAGAAGCCCACAACCACTCATATTTCCCCTCCAAAATCTACCTCTAAAAGCAATTTATCGTATCATGGCGCAAAAACTTTGGAATAATCTCCCAGAATCCATCACAAACAATACAAACAAAAATTCTTTTAAAGCTCAACTGAAAACAACATTTAATCATAACCAGTACAACTTAAGTAGTTATCCCCAAGTCCCTTTTCTCCTAACTGTATTCTCATCTCATACTTTCTGACTCCTCTTTCTTTTCTTCACCTCTACCTCTTCAACCTCTGCTCTCATTAGGCAATAGTGTACATACCTCAGCAAGATATGTTGAGATAGTCTGTCTGTTTGTCCAATTCCGCATACTGTACTCCCGTTAAAGGTGTGTGTTCCAATCGTCTTCCACGGTAGTAGTTTTAATTTTGTTTCTGTGTTTGGCCGTCCTTTTCTCATGTCGTCCTGCATTTTGTGCCTTAAATCCACTTCATCCCAAGTTAAAAAAAAAACATCGTCTTAGTGGTTATCAAACAGCGGCCTCAGAAGACCTCCCAAGCACCTTTTCGCCTCTAAATTCGTTTTTTCCGATGCCACCGGGAACCTCTCATAGCAATAATACGTAATCATAGTTCCGCCCAACAACCAAACGCCCCTTGTACATTATCGAGAGCTGCGCTTAAGTCTAGCGGGGTCAATTTCTACGTATAGATGTGACCGATCAAGAAATTATTCTAGATTGCTATGCGATTCTTTGTGTAAACAGTATTGCAATATTCTTCACATCTTCAGAATTCTTGAAACCAGCCAGAAGGCTATAGTATCAATGTAGGCGTTTAGAGCGTACGATTGAGCGAACAGGAATTGAGTGGAGGGCCCCCCTACGTCCGCCAGCGGCATGATTAAAACAACGGACGCTTAATATGAGCTATTTACATGATGTGATACGTCACAACAGTGTATAAGCTCTGTGTTTACAAATTCCATCGTACTTTCGTAATACTTTCACCGCATGTTTCCTTACTTCAAAGATAGATTTCTAGTAATTACAAGGTTCAGTGGATAATCAGCATTTTTACTTATCTGTATGACTATTTGTTGGGTTATGGTAAGATTACCAAGAATATGCGGTAACTGGGGCAGGTAACCGGGACGGTAACTGAGTCTAGGATGAAGTTGAACTGAGTCTAGGCAAGGATACATGATATGTTTGTCGGCGACGAACGGGGCTAGGATATCGGACTTGCATCATATTGCATGGTTATTTTCTTTTGGACTTGGCATTTCAAATTCACTTTGCAGGCTTAACACTGAGTTTTGTGTACCGTTCGTGACCGTGTACTCAGGCGTATAGCTGTCATGCCTGTGTTGATACACCTTGACCGAATGTACCAAAGAATGGAGTCAACAACACCAGTACCCCGTCGATACTATGGTTCGCGCGCAAAGGATTATTGGGGCTAGCTTCCGAGCTTGCTGTTGTGGTTATCCATCAATAGGGCCTATTTGCACAGTATGAAATAGGGCTTTGCAACTTGCAATTATTGCATCTATCTACATCAACCGCAATTTTGTTTCCCTCGGTGCTTGATGGGGTGTATGTGCAAGTCCAGGCTCTCATTTCATGTTGTTGGTGGGTTCATGTTTCACATAATCGGAACAATGCACCTTTAAGTGTTTGTTTAGCTAGATATACTGCTTGTTTTTTGTTACGTTTTTATGCCTATATGTAATATTTTTCATCATCCCTTTTGTAGTAATTTTGGTAATTTTGTACATTATTGTAATATTAAGTAGTATTTATTTTGTGGATTACAGGGCCAGTAATAACGATACGCCCTACGGGTTGTCCATTACTGTCCTAGCCTATCATAATCATCCCGCATCTGTTCAATCTTAGTAACAGTTTAACATCTGAATTTACATGTATTATGTATTATCATATAATATATTGTATAACATTTCTGTCACGTTCGTTATGTTTATGCTAAATAATTGAAATCTTCAATCTTGATTCAAACATTACACTTAAAACAATTTTTACAAATCGTTCCTAGAGAAACCGGTTGTGGCAGGAGAATAGGCCGCCTGGCTCACAGTCCGACTACAATGGTGAACAAGGGCAATCGATTCAGTTAAGTTGACTCTTCACGCACCATTAAGTTTCACGCTTTAAACCGTTGTCGTCTATGGAGCCCGGACTATGAAATCCTGCCGGACTAACTCTCCTTTTTAAACGCGGCACACAATCTCTGAAAATAAGCCACGTGCTCTCGGTTGCATTCGAACCATTGGACTTCTGCGACCAAAAGAATGTTCATAGCAACGGCGGCCTGAGGGGGATTTCATCTATAGTATTATGTCAAAAATATTAATCGCCTTGCATCATAACTAGTAGTATTAAATACAGATCAAATTGGTTTGATATAATTAAAAAGTTCTCTGGGTTAACAAAGATTAAGTTGAATCCCTTACCCTGGAAAAGGCCCGGGCGGCGTATACAGCTCTTTTTTCAAAGCTTGTGTGCGCCGCCCATCTGTTGTTAGGGATACAGTTTCCTCTTATTTTATTGGAGACCGATACACACTATTAAAACTAGTCTTTTTTTTCGATCAATGAATAAATCTTTATCAAACATACTATTGCAAAAGAATTAGTTCCTCCGATATTGCCAACTCCCTCCCCGGTTTTTCGTCAAGAAACCGCAGGGGTTTCGAATTTGGATGGTTCTTTCCAAACTTCGACATCATTGTTAACTGCCCACCGATTACTAATAGGAATTTCCCTTGTGGAATGTGGTAATCCCCTAGACTTTTGGTTGGTTGTGCTGCGCGGTGAAGACCCGAAAGTGGTACATGTGTTTATCAATTCGCTGAATTTCCAATATAGTAGCTGCGGTGTAGGGTAGATAAGCTATCAAAAGTCTTGGCAGGCCCGTTTTCGACCTACTATTCGATCAATTTCGTCTTGACGCGCTTTTGAATATTCTGATGGTCCATCATGTATTGTAAGCACCATCGCAGAGTCGTGCTGTGGTATTAGTTCCTCCCGTGAACAGGTTGATAATTGTTGTAAAAAGTGTATCTTCGTTGAGATGGCCGGATTCGATACCTTCTTTTTGGTTCAACTCCATTTGGTTGAGAAACACGTCAATGAAGTCATTGGGACATTCGGGGTCACGTGAAAGGCGGTGTTCGTCAAAAATCTTCTTTACAAACTTGTTTAGTTGTATTCTAACATCCGCGAGCTCTTTGTGTTTTCTCGGCGTCAAATATTTCATAGATGGAAACATAACCCACAAAGCTCCAGGTCCCACTAGCTCGAATAGTTTGTGGAGAAGATGTAAAAGTTTTTTGAAATTTTCATCATTGTATTCAAAACGCTTTCCAAAAACCACCGAACAAATGATATTTGAAACCGCATTTACGATTAAATCTCTGGGATCGAAGGGTTTACCCTGGTGCTGTAAAAGCTCTTTTATCAAAGCGACAGTTTCAGAAGATATTTGTTCTTAACTAAATGTTAATGAACATTTTGCTTTCAAAGTTATTGTCAACAGCAAGCCTGCTGAGCAAGATCCCCCACGTTGAAGGTTCTCTTCTACCTGTGCTACTTCTTCGATGATTTTGAAAGAAATTGGCACCTGGCGACTGGTTAATACGGCCCGCACGTCGGAGATTCTGGCCCGAAATCATGCTCCAGGACCATGACCAGTCTTATTATCTCATAAGGCAGCTATTCAATATTTCTCTACTTCAATCCACAACTCTGATGTTTTTATGATTCCAATCTCCAACTCTAAAATACAAATAAAATCATAAACTAAATTTTGTTCTTGGAGTGGGATTCGAACCCACGACCTTTAGACAACAAGACGAGCGCCCACAGACACACGCCACGCAATCCGAGCCGGCAGGAAGTCGTTCTTTTGTAATACTTCAATATAAACATTAACGGAATAAAGCGCACACATAATAATGAATAGCGCCCCTATGAGACGAGTTGAAAATATATGCTCCTGGAGCATGATTTCGGGCCAAAATCTCCAAGAATCATACGGCCCAGACGAGAGTCAAGAAATGCCAACAATTCTCTGAAATATCGCCTCGTAGCCATAGTTCACAGTTCTTTCTTATGTTCCGAGTATGAACTTTGGATACAAAACGACACCACGATACGAAAACATCTCGCGCGTACGCAATTACTTTGAATCGGAAAACATGAAAATACAGTGTGAGAAAAATGCAATATTCAGGAAAAAGTATTAAAAATATTTATTTTTTCAAACTTTGCTAAACCTACATACTGTATGAAAGCCTAATTATCCCTCTATCAAGTCCCGTTTACCCCCATCCCATTTGGGTCCCTAGATCCAGAGAAACAATCAATTTAGTGAAAGGGCATACAATTTTAGATGGGACACTTTCACCTGGATATGTTTAATTTTTGAAACAGTAGAGAACGTGTCTTGAAAAGGCATTGCATTTGGTGACATAACTTTCAAAGAAGTGTGAACAGATTAACATTTGTTTTAAATCATAGTAGTATTGATTGTTAAAAAGTTGCATCATATTTCTGATTCAAGTTCAATAGTTACACATTGAGCATTACTTCAAGATGGCTGGTCCTCAGCCTGGTAACCATCAACAGCAGCCATAATGCACCACTGATGAGTGTGTAGTTATGGTGTCAACTCTTATTCAGACTAGAAGCCAAGTAGAAACCATTCGTTTGTGTTCTCAGTAATTTCCAAATTACTTTTGACGTTGCCGTTTACGAAACACGAATACAATAAATGAAATTTTGGCAATACCAGAGACATCTGGTAGGCTTCTAGGAACAGATGCAACAGTGAAAGGGGCAAAAAACAAAGAGAACTCGGGCAATAAGAACGACACTCCGCGCAAAGAATTCCAAGCACAAAAATGAGTACCAATTCCTTGACTCTATCAGCTTTTTTAACCATATCACAGGATTGATTTGAGCTGGCATTCTTACGCACATCCATCCACTAGAGGACTGCACTCCTTGAAAATGATCTCGCAGTAGAGTGGTTACTGCCAACGGCTTGTCACCGTCCCAATTGGTTTCCACAAGCTTTCATCGGCTCATTACCCTGAACTGCTCCCAACGACCCAATCACTATAGCTAGTAAAATCTCACTGCATTGGCACGTTCAGTACCCTCTATTCGCCAGTGTATTTAGAAAATACAACCCCCTGGTTTTTGGGCATGATCATTATACCCAGATCACACAAGTGTCAGTTCACGTCAATGTGTGTACAAGTTAAAAAAAAAAAAAAAAAAAAAAAAACAACTCCTGAACTGTGTCCTTGGTGGATGGCATATTGTAAACTCATAGTGCATTCACAATAGCAGGAACCTGTCATAACTGGTAGATGCTATTGCGCAGGTACATGGTTGAACTGACTCAATGTATACATTGCAACACAGTGCTATATCGAAGGTACTACCAGTGGATCGGTTACCGTTCTTAGGTAATTGTACACGCGATTTCCAACCTGGACTTCGTAATGTTTCCTTTACTCTAAATATATTGAAATACATTTATTTTAAAAAGTCATGGTGGATTCGAACCTGTGATACACTAGAGCGAGGGAGGATGTGGGAGGAGGATTTTAATCCTACATAAGCTTTCGGAATAAAGCGATAATACTATTGTGATATGACAGCACTGTGCATTGTATACATTGAGTCCGTTATAAGGTACCGGCTGAATAGCAATACCATTTACCAGTTATAACGGTCCTGCGATGTGAATTGGGTGGCCAAACACATAGGTAGGAGTGGCCCAATAGAAAATTTTACATGCTTTCGTAATTTTCCTACAAGATGTCCCCGAATATACCATGGATTAATCTCATAGTGGTGCTGCTATTCACTATTTCCTACTTCAATCTCCCGAATCTGATGTTTTCATTGTATATTATACAAATATTGACTTGCTATGAGGGGCATGTTGAAAATAGGACCCCCAAGGTGATCTCGAAAAACAGACTATGCCCAAGGCGTAAGCCGAGGGGGCATAGTATGGTTTCGGGAGGATAACCGAAGGCCTATAGTTTTCACCTGCTCGAATAAACCAGCAGTCAATATTGTTTATATACCGAATATATAGAATTCTGTCAACTGATTGGTTAAAAAGGGAAATTCTATTTCTAAGCCAGGATGTAACAGTAACAAAGGCCTCTTATAATATCATGGATGGGTAGGCCATGGCAGGCATGCATGGTTTTTAACAACTTTGTGTAACTTAGGGTCCAAAAAACTTATGAAGGGTAGCAATCAACCTTTCTTTTGTTCAGGAAGTGATGTTGGAGCCAAAACGGATCACCCGTAATCGACTTCTTTGCCATTGTTGGCGGCAAGATGGCCAGAGCGTACAAATCCGATTCAGAACTTTTACACGGCCTGCAAGATAGCCGTTATCGGTGTAAATTATAACTCGAATAATCTTCACAGTGTATTTTACCTGCCGTTTTGGTATTAGCCCTTTGAGCTGCATCTCTGATTCCTTTCCAGATATTCTACAAGCTCATAGCATGAATACCAGGTCCTCGATTCAGCCAATTTCCTTTGCCAAAACTGCATCGGAGCTTGCACACATTTTTTGTTTACTCCGTACGTCAGTTCGCCAGACTACAGGCTGGGACGCATTATCCGTTCAAAATGCAAAAATGCGGATCTCTTACACCGCTCAACTGTACACTCTAATAGTCCGTACGACCGTCTTTTTTTAGCTGTTAAGAGGTGTCCCGGGCATAGTTTCATGAACTATGCCCCGCTTCTCCCAGGGCATAGTTCATTTTTGTCAATCTGAAGCTAGTTGAATTTATGCCTCCACTTTTTAACCATCAGATGACAGGGAGCTATATATGAGGTATCTAATTTCAACCATGTCCCGACTAAAAAAGCAGTCAATATTTGTTTTATAACGAATATATAGATTCTTGTCCTAGAATTGGTTAAAAGAACATTCTAAGCCAAGCTTTTTAACATAGGCCTAATATGTGTAGGCATGGTTAAAGTAACAACATTTTGTGTAACTTACGATAGTTTCTCCAGGATCCAACTTTCAAGTGTTCCAATTTAAAAAATCCAAAAATTATAAAACAGCAAACGGAACCAGTAACAAGTTAATTCCAAAGTGCCACTCGTTCAATTCAGTCAAACATTTTTCAACGTCCGCATCATGTCTCGTAAGTTCTTCCTGCCACGATTGCAAAAGACAGCGTTTTATATCCAGGAACACTCTGAACCTTTCTGTAGACCTTGTGGATCAATCAAATCCAGTGACTCTTGAATTAAAGGCCATGTCTTCTGGCGATATGGGATTTTTGTGCTCTACAAGCATCCTTACTAAGCTTACCTTGCTGTTTCAGGTGTGAGAAAACATTGAAAACTCTTGAAGAATTAGCAAAATCTTCCTGCCTATTGCTATCAACCTTTCCTTGGTGGTTGGAGGAAAGATGTGACTTGGAGTCAAATCGGATCGCACCTCCTCGGACTTTGTTGCTATACAAACTGCCCATTTTCGTCGGCAAGATGCGTACAAATTTCCTAGCAAGTTCATAGAACTCCGAATTCGGCAACTTTCCTGGTTTCCACCGCCTGCAGATTGGTCGTCACCGTGCTCAAAATGATCCTCGAAATATATTCACGGGGTATTTTACCTGCCGTTTGGTATTTATTAGCAATATAGCTGGTCTATTGATTCATTTAAGACCTTCGTCATTTACAAGCTCAAAGCCGTGGCTGTTGATTCAGCATTCGTTGGCCGTGTTCGGTGTGTTTGTACCGTTCTGACAAAGCACTGGGTGGTAAAATGTGCAACAAAAAATTCCACTAAAAGGGATCGTCTGCGTAACACCACAGAAAGTGAACCGGCGAGTTCGCGCTTGTATTCTATTCTCGTCAACAGCTCAATATGTACACTATAATACGGATGGATAGTCCCTACGGCAGTCTCTATGCTTGGAAGAGGTGTCCCGGGCCTAGTTCATCTGAATGAGATGCACGCCTCTCCAAGGGCATAGTTCATTTTTTGTTCAATCTTTGAAGATCTAGTTGAATTTATGCCTCCATTTAACCAATCATGATGACAGGAATCTATATATGAGGGATATATAAACAACTCTATCTAAATCTGGTTAAAAATAACACAGATTGTCCCTGAATGCAGTAGTTACTGAATTGGACATTTCATGGACATTGATTTATGCCAGAATAGTCTCACTTTAGCTTTCGGTCTTCTTACCTAAGAGGGCGGTCATATTGCATGCATACATTTACAAAGTGTTTTTCTTTTGTGTCGTATGCAAGAGGCACAATGGATTGCTGCGGTAGGTTGTGTGTGTGTGTGTGTGTGTGTGTGTGCGGTATGTTGGCGTGGTGTTGTGTGCCGTGATGTTCATCCGTCGTGTGTCTTTGGTAAAATGTGACCCGTCCTAACGTTAACCATAAACATAATGCCACCTGTTTCCACGTACATGTACAACATTTTTCATGCCAATTGCATGTACTGGTCCTGGGTAGTGCCCACAGTTACCCCATCTAAAGAGTGGAGTCAAAGGATCATCTACAGGTGTTACAGGTCATGGCCCAAAAAATTCAAAAATTTATAAAATTGCGTTTGGTTGCTCCACATGTGTATATCAATTTTCATTAGAACTTGGATACAATGGGCCTTGGGTAGTGTCCCTCATGCTGGTGACCTCATGTGACCTTGGTGCCTCAAGGTGACCTTTGTGGCCCCAAAAAGATCACACTCTTTCATGCCACTTGCATGTAAATGGTCATTGGATAGTGTCCCACATTTACCCCTCTCATGAGCGGGGTCAGAGGTCATCTAGAGGTCAATACAGCACAGCTTTTGACCCCATGCCACATTGTCTCTTTAATTTAGAGCAAATTGTAGCCAATGGCGACACCAATTTTGACAACTGATCTTTAGTAGGGGGACAGTCAAGACCTATCGGCAAAAAATCAGAAAAAAATCCATTGCGGGAATCTTGCCATATAGGCCTACAAAGGTCATAATGTGTATGTTATAGCGCCCTCTAAATGCTTATTTCCCATAGAAAGACTTGTAAAACTAGATTTTGATGAAAAATCATAATTGCCCGCAATGAAATTTCATCAAAATTGCAGAGAATGTAGTTAGTGACATAAATACTCCAACTTAGTCGTCAAATAAGTGTGTCGCCGTTGATTATTTTTGTGTTTTTATCTCTTTTTGTCATAATAAATGAGACTTTCAAACAGCTGTGACAGGTCATGGCCCCAAAATTATCAAAATTATTGCTTGGTGTATCCACATATATTGATCGATTTTCATGAACGTGCCCTTTGGGTACTGTGTCCCACATGGTGGTGCTTCATTGTGACATTGTCCCCCCCTCGACGCGGCAGACGACGCATCGTGCGGTTTCGTGAACGCCGGGTTTTTTAAAAAAAAAAAGCGGGGTCGCTAGAATGTGGCTACCACCTGAGGGTTTTCCCACCACGTGTTTTTAAAGGTAATGACACTATTGTATGAAGGTTTTTCAGTAAAAAAACAATAACTTACAACTCCAACTCTTTATTGGATGAGGAAATACACAGAGGTCTTTTTTCCACTTCACAGTCAATAGCGAGCTTTCTAACTAAAGATGCTCCTATCAAATCAAATTAATTAATGTGCAACCTGGAAGTACACGTGTGTTATTTTGAAACATAGGGTCATTTTACGTGCATTTTTTTTTTTTTTTTTTTTTATTGATCGATTTTCATGAAACGTGCCCTTTGGGTACTGTGTCCCACATGGTGGTGACTTCATGTGACCTTTGTCCCCACCGCGACGGCAGACGACACATGCGTTCCGTGAACGCTGTTTTTTTTAAAGCGGTCGCTAGATGTGGCTAACCAACTGAGGTTTTCCCACCGACATGTTTTTAAAGGTATGACACTATTTGTATGAAGGTTTCAGTAAAAAAACAATAACTTACAACTCCAACTCTTTTTGAATGAGGAAATACAGAGGTCTTCCACTTCACTCATGCAGAGCTTCTAACTAAAGATGCTCATTCAAATCAAATGAAATTAATGTGCAACCTGGAAGTACATGTGTGTTATTTTGAAACATAGGGTCATTTTACGTGCATGTTCTTCAGGAAATCTTATCAGAACATGGAAGGGTTATATTGCCCTGATTCATCACCTGTCTCCTAGCTTCACATACTTTTATTTACCTTAAACACTAGACTTGTAGTGTGGGTACGGATCATGGGTACGGCTACGGGTACGAGACGGTGGATACGGGTAAGGGCACAAACCTTTGGGTACGGGTATAGGCACGGGTCCGAATGTGACAAAATCTTGGGTACAGATACGGGTATGGGTATACCTAACCATGCGTACAGGTATAGGTACGGGTCCAGCATCATCAGCATGTGACACAATTATGGGTACGGGTACGAATCCGTGGGTATGGGTATGAATCTCTGGGTATGGTATGAGGATACAGCTGTGTGGTCCAGTGGAAAAACGCAGGATTATTGAATCGTGAGTTCGAGTCCCGTTGCGGCCAACGTGTTTGTGCCCTTGTCTCAATTGCTTCGACCCAAGCGATAATTGAGTAGCTGTTATGAGTGATATTACAATCTAAGCTAATCTAAGTGTTAATATAGCCTAGGAGCTAGCAGACATTTGTAACACATCTCGAGTGCAAAAGGTTTGAGTGATTAAATAAGTAGAAAGCCTGACAGGGATCCCTGAAACGTTATTCTTAAGTGCCGAAAATGGTGGGTCAGGACAAATATTACACAGCATTTGGCGCTTGCTTACGGTATGGCATATAATAATTGTGAACATGAATAGCTGCAAACTGCACAGTACACTGGAAATATTTTAAGTTGCGTAAATTAACCTTAATCAGAATTAAACATATTAAAATCAAATAATTTCCAATAAAACAAAGGTACACTTATTGTTTTCTAAATTGACACTACAGGCATGAGTACAAGCAGGATTTGTAGAAAAAACGATATATTAAATCTGGGGAAGGCATCAGAGCGATATATCTAAATATAAGTAATTCACAATGAGTTTGTAATTAACTGCTAAGTTCTCCAGGTAGAAAAGTATGAATAGAATTGATCTTTTCCTGGAACCGGCGAGCGCACAAAAGTGTTAAAACAAGTGGGCATGGTTGGACTCGAACCATAAACAAAAACAAAAAAGGCACTCTTATAACAAATTACTGAATTACTGATTAAATTACTGATTAAATTTTATAGGTTTTTAATAAGTCCGAAAGATCTTCATAATTTTTAAAGCGGAAAGCATCACAACGGTATATGGTATTTACCTGCTTTCATGTGCAATTCCTTAAGAACGATATCTGTTGGTCTGTCATTCAATGAGGATTTTGAAACGCTTCCTTGATGTAGTCATAGTTGTTTAAAACCACGATTCTTATCACTCCCAAATCTAGGCTAAAAATGTTGCCATATTTCAATGCCAAATAACTCAGAAACTTGTGCATTTGTTTTCTGTTCTTAAATAAAGAGATACCGTGGGTTAAGATACATCCAACCACGGGAAAACCGAATGGTCCTGGAGGAAAATTGCGAGGTCGTTTGATGTACCACCATACTGTTAAGAGGATAAAAAACGCTCAACACGAACACTCGTAGATCGACGATGTTCAAAAGGAATTCTACAGAGCCCATTTTGATACGATTCAATCTTGCAATCCACCAGGTACTGGTGGAAATTCTACTCTTTGTGGCATAAACCAGTGAAAATAATTGCCTGTACTGAACTAAAGAGGGGTATATTACCCAGCTCAGTTACTGCAGACGATAGCGGCCAAGCCTGATTAAATGTGGAAAAACTTTAATATGATTCAAAATAAGCACAGCAAGGCAAACTGCAACCCGCAAGTCGATTTTGACGATTTGATTTTCGTTGAACATTATTTGCCGTTAATCATACAACAAAATTCAAAAATAATCCTTACAATTCCAGTTTTTTTACTTGTTGCTTGAGGACGTCCTCGGTTGTGTAGTGAAAAGTCAAGTGTGTATCCACAGTTGTATGTATGTAAAAATACATATACAATACACAAACACAAAACCGATCATCTTGTATTTGATTATTTGTTTGTTTGTTTTTGTGTTCTCCCGATAATTTATTTTATTCTTAATTCACGTACGTATTTATTGCTATTCAAGTTGCATAAATAATTTGCTTTCTCCTTCAACCAATTTAGCCAGACGTAGCCACTTCTGTTTGCACACAGAATACGAGCTCGCTCTGTAACAGGTTAATTTCATAAACTCATTTCAATACCATAAATGTCTTGTTTGAGCTCTATTTTTCATTTTGTTGTTGTTGTTTTGTTGTTTGTCGCCGAAGAAGAAGAGTAAGTCTATATCTATTCGAAACGTCAGTCTCTCTTTTGTTGTGTTAATCTGTGCTCTTTTTTTGGCAGTGCTCGTTTTTTTGCATTACTGTTATCCCAAGGCATATCAGCTTTATGTTTTGCGCTACACATTGACAAGTGTACTTTCATTGTCCTTGTTTGAAAGTATACTTTCATTTTCCTATGTATTGTATTAGGATTATGTTTAGCGGTACACATTGACAAGTGTACTTTCATTGTCCTTGTTTGAAAGTGTACTTTCATTGTCCAATGTATTATATTAAAGTGACAGGAGGAGATTTTTTTAGGATACGAATTTCTCTCAAATTTCACTGGATCGGTTGTAGACCATCTACCGAAAACGTTTCGTAGGTTTATTGGACAAACCGGTGCAAAAGAAAACCGCAAACCTTGTTTTGAATTTGCCTGCTATCGTAATCGTTCCCCATAGAAAACCATGTTTTGACTTTCTGTCGTGCACGACAGAAAGTACTAAATCATCATCTTATTACATAAAGACGGCGTATTCGGCTTATTCACTTCAGGTGTGATCTAATACATTGGTAAGCATTCCAAATATGTAAGAAACCGGGGTTCGAGAAAAATTGGGGGCGCTTCTTTGTGGAAATCTCCTCATGTCTCTTTAAGTGTATGTTTTGTGCTACACATTGACAAGTATACTTTCATTGTCCTTGTTTGAAAGTGTACGTTCAATGTCCAGTGGATTATATTAAGTTTATTTTTTTGCGGTACACATTGACAAGTGTACTTTCATTGTCCTTGTTTGAAAGTGTACTTTCATTGTTTTTTATATCAGGTTTATGTTTTGCGCTACACATTGACAAGTGTACCTTTATTGTCCTTATTTGAAAGTGTACTTTCTTTGTCCAATGTATTATATTAAGATTATGTTTTGCGCTACACTTTGACAAGTATACTTTTATTGTCCTTATTTGAAAGTGTACTTTCTTTGTCCAATGTTTTATAATAGGTTTATTTTTACGCTACACATTGACAAGTATACTTTCATTGTCCTTGTTTGCTCGGTAGAGTGAAGGACTGAGACTTATGGTAATTTTATTTGACTTTGTGAGCATCATATAATCTATTATCAAGTATGAACTAATGAACAATTTACACCCAGTTTTAAAACAAAAAATCGTAAAATTTTGTACAATTTTAACATGCTAACGTGAGTTTGGATAGATGTACACGGTTGTGGGTGATATCAGAATATACACGTACATTGTGTAGGTATTTGGATGAGTGAAGTTGATCACACTAATTAGCATAAATAATTTATGTTTTACGGGAAGAAGTCGGTATTTTTTAGGGGAATATATAGAAAATTTGAATTTGCTCAATGCTAGATAGGCTTATTCCTGTGTAGTTGGCTGCTTTAGAGGGGTCACATCTCTTGGTGATAGGAATGACAGTTGATCACTGGCTTGGGATCTCGTGACGTGTTTAAGCTCTGTTGCATTCTATATATCACTGCCGAATTCTTCATAGGGGTTCCTTTGAAGTATCCGTAGCCACGGAAAACCTCCCCGCATTGACAAGTGTACTTTCATTGTCCTTGTTTGCTCGGAAGAGTGAAGGTACAGACGCGTCGCGTTAGTTTTTCAGTTTTCGAGATATTGGTAATTTTCTTCAACATTTGAGCATCATATAATCTATTATCAAGTATGAACTAATGAACAATTTACACCCAGTTTGAAAAAAAAATAGAACGATTTTGTAAAATACCCCCGATGACAATAAACTGTTATGTGCCAATACTCTGAACGGAAAAAAAGAAAAGTGTCTCGAAATTTTCCAGACACTTTTTTTTCGTTCCGTAAAGTAAACAAAACTTTACGTGAGTTTGGATAGATGTACACGGTTGTGGGTGATATAAGAATATACACGTACATTAATATGTGTAGGTGTTTGGATGAGTGAAGTTGGTTGTTATCACACTAATTTGCGTAACTAATGTATGCTTTACGGGGAAAAGGTCCGTATTTGTAAGGGAAAAATACGGAAAATTGGAATTTACAGAGTTAAAACATTTTTATCAGTGTACGATTGTAGACCTTTGCTCAATGCGAGACTTATTCCTGTTTAGTTGGCTGCTTTAGAGGGGTCACATCTTTTGGTGATAGATAGGAATGACAGTTGATCACTGGCTTGGGAATTGGGATCTCGGGGTGTGTTTAAGCTCTGTTGCATTCTATATATCACTGCCGAATTCTTCATAGGGGTACCTTTGAAGTACCTGTGGAATAGCCACGGAAAACCTCCCCGCATGCGTACGTCACATAGCCCGCTACAAACGTAGCAGTAATCGTCCACCTAGGCACACCGATTGGCACATTTGAAAATAGTGCATCGTCACGGTTTTTCAAAATTGATATTTTTGCATGGTTGGAAGTTGGAACCTAATTATAAACGTTACTTATGCCTTTATCCTTTCAGCTGAACCTTCATTTATACTATGATTTAATTTATCCAAATATCTGTCCATTCAATTATTCATTCAGTTCACATTTTAATATTATTATTATAATTTTGTTATTTTTATTAATTCTTCTACTTCTTATTATTTTATATTTTTTCGTATATTATTTTATTAGCTAACAGTTCAATATTTCACCATATTTTTTTCTTTTTGCAATCATGTTTTTATCTCTTGTTAATAATGTTATCTTTTACTATTTGTTTTTTCTTATTTTCTTTCCCCCTTCATTATCTTCTTTTTTCCTTTCTTATTTTCTTTTCCCCTTTCCTTCTTTTACTTCCTTTCTTTCATTTCTCTTTCCTTCCGTTCTTCCCCTCTCTCCTCCTTCTTCCCTTCCTTGTCTTTGTTCTTTTTCTTTTATTTTTCTCTCTCTTTCCCTGCTTTCTTCCTCGCCTTCTCACTTTTTTGTTCTAATTTTCCTTCTTATTTTCCACCTTATTGAGGTGAAATCTCCCAAAACTGGTGCATAGTGGTATGGACTCAATTGTGGCATGGACTCAACACACCCTCTGGAAGTAGCTATACATGTAGGATGTTCAAGACCTGAATTTAACAAAAATGTTGTCAATTTCGTAATTAGTTCAAAATTTACATAGCCTTAAA